>PITA01013824.1:0-55853 GCA_004023965.1 Spilogale gracilis | reverse complement strand
ACCTGGGTGGCTCAGTTGGTTAAGCGACTGCCTTCGGCTCAGGTCATGATCCCGGAGACCCGGGATCGAGCCCCACATCGGGCTCCCTGCTCGGCGGGAAGCCTGCTTCTCCCTCTCTCACTCCCCCTGCTTGTGTTCCCTCTCTCGCTGTGTTTCTCTCTGTCAAATAAATAAAATCTTTAAAAAAAAAAAAAAAAAACAAAGATCTGGAAATATGTGGTAAGCAGTACTAATGACTACAATCAGGTCAAAATGGGACAATCTTGGGCATCAAAGTAAAGAAACATACATTCCGGGCACCTGGGTGGCTCAGTTGGTTAAGCAACTGCCTTCAGGTCAGGTCATGATCCCAGGGTCCTGGGATCGAGTCCCACATCGGGCTCCCAGCTCCATGGGGAGTCTGCTTTTCCCTCTGAACATCTCCCTTCTCATGCTCTTTCTCTCTCAGATGAATAAATAAAATCTTTAAAAAACAAAAGAAACATACATTCCTTTGGGAAATATTTCTATTAGAAGGTTAACTTCCTAACCATTCTCAAAAGCAAAAATTCTTTTTTTTTTTTTTTCCAGATCTGGAACAGATTGAAAGACCATATACAGCTTTTGGAAAGGGATTATGTATTGGGAATATTTATTGGGAATTTTAAGAAATTTTGACTCTCAAATTCCCTTTAAATACAATAATTCTATAATATCTATGCTCTCTGGCTCTGGAGTTAGCCATATCTGAAACTCGAGTCCAGACAGCCACCCACCAAGTGTGTGATACGGAGTTGTCCAGCCTAACTTAGACTTTCTCATCTGTGAAGCGAGAATGATAGCAGCAGCTATCCCATAAATATGAGGGTTCCATGTAAAAACCCCTCATAAATTCTTTTTTAAAGTATTAGCTGCTGTTAAACACCCAAGAATTCACAATGGCTTGTGCATTCTTCATAGGACTCCTTGTAAGAGTAGAAAATTTGAAATTCTCTAAGGTGCCAGCCATGCCAAATTTATTCCATGTGTTTGTGCAAAAAAAGAGAGGAAAAAAAATACCGAATAGTTATTTTTTAATGTAATAGAATCAGATACATTGATCTGGAAAGATACGCATCATATATTGTGGGGTTGGGGAAAGCAAGTTGTGGATCACAGTACACAGTTGATTCCAAGTGTGTGTGCATAAATATGAGACAGGATACGGATATTAAGTCATAATAAGTCCTATAAAAATATTTTAAAGAGTATATCATAGCCAGCGATTAGTCAGGGATGGGGTACCATTTGAAAATGGGTGATTAAAATGGCCTTTTGAAGTTGAGCTGTGAATTTTCAGAACTTTTGTATAAAAAAGAAGGATATGACCCAGTACCCAGATGTTGGTTTGTAATTCCATTCTCCAGTAAAAATAATAATAATAATAATAAGATTTAAATTAAATCAAAAATTTTAAAAACAGGACTCCTTGGAGAAATGGCTGATTCCAAGATTGGGGCAGAAAATATAAAAGATAAACCTGGAGAAAGTTTGCCTCCAAGAAAGTGAGAAAATGCTCAAAAAAATAATAAGGATAGGCTGGGGGGCATATCCAAGGGACATAGGAGCCAACAAAAGAGCTCCCAATGTCCAAAGCTGGGAAATTTTGAGCAACAAAACAAATTAGTAGTGTTGGATTTTTACCCCAAAGTATAAATAAATATTCACGAGTCCATGCTGGTATAAATAAGTGAGTAAATAAACAAACGTGCAAGAATAGATAAGTTTCCTACGACAAAGAATTCCAGATAATTTGTGTAGTCTGCCCTCAAGGAAGTGGCGCACAACTCCATAGCTCTGTTAAGTGTGGGCTGCACTAAGTGACTTCCTTCCAGAGAGCAGAGAATGAAGAGGGGGTGAGAGGGAAGGATAGTTCTAGAGGAGAGAGAAATATGACAAGCAATACTTCAGCCAGGGAATCAAGCTTAACATCATCAGCAGATAGCGTGCCCCCTTACCACGTGATGAAGATGGCGCTCCACCTCTATGGTCTTCTGTAGCTCCTTCCTGGGCTACGAGGTTTGGGGTTTCTCCCCTGGTCCAGCCAGGGGAAAAAGGTGGGGTCGAGCAGGATGATGAGTGTCGAGTGTCGGCGGCCAAAAACACACCCGAGCCGGGAGGTCTGTCGAAGCAGGATCTCTTGCTGTTTGCCAGCTCTCCTGCTCTCTCCTCTAAGGCTCTCTTGCTGCTTCCTCGCAGGTCCTCTGCCTTTGTCTCTCTGTCTCTCAGTCTCTCAGTCAGCTTTCTGTCTCACAGCTTTGTCTCTCTGTCCCTCGGTTTCTCTCCACATCTCTCTTGACTGTCAAGGGTCCCAGTCTTTTATTATTCCCAAGTGAGGAAGTTGGGTGGTGCAGTTAAATCTTTAACTGCTTTTGCACCCACCCTAGAGATAGGATTAGTATTGTTACTGCAGGGTACAGAGTGATTGCTTTAACTCACAGAAGTTAAGACCATTGAGGCACAGGATCAAGAAATACAGATAAAAGATACAGAGATATGATTACTGGGAGGACGATTAAATGGAACTATATGTCTTGAATAAGCACACAAAGGACATATTGCCCTGACCCACAGGGTATGTGGCTTTTCAGATTCTAAGGGGGGGGGGGGGAAGCCCCTCTGGGCTTTCATTCACATTCACAGGTACTTCCACCAGAATTTCTGGTGGCTTGGGCCTGGAGGGAAGGGTGGATCATGCACAGTCCTGGACAGTCTTCCTTCCCAAAACCCGGAACTCCAGCCTAATCATGAGAAAAACATCAGGCAAATCCCAAGTGAAGGGCATTCTATAAAATATCTGCCCTCAAAACTCTCTAGGTCATCAAAAACAAGGAACGTCTGAGAAACTGTCACAACTCAGAGGAGACTTTAAGAAAAGAGAAAAAGAAAAAGAAAAAAAAAGAAAAAGAAAAGAGAAAAAGAACTAAAACCTACTACATGTCATGTGGTATTCTGAATGGAATTCTGGAAAAACAAACAACAAAGGACATGAAGGGAAAACTGAGGAATTTAAATGCATTGTGGACTTTACTTCATATTGTGTCAATAAGACTTCATGAGTTGAGGTGAATTGTAACAGAGGGGGAAGTGTACTATCTTTGCAACTTTTCAGTAGATCTAAAGCTACTCTAAAATGAATATTTTTTTAATTTTTTGTTTAATAATTTATTTTTTCAGTGTTCCAAAATAAAATGAATACTTTTTATAAGATGAATTGATGTCCATGAACAGGAGAAGAAATAAATTATAGCATCTTCATACAAGCAACAAGAGAAAGGAACAGATTCTTGATGACTGCTACAAGAAGGTTGTACCTTAAAGTTATTGTACTGAGTGAAAGAAGCCAAGCATGAAAGAGTACATGCTATATATTCACCCAGCATTCTAGGACAGGCAAAAATAACCTATGGCAATAAATGTCAAATCGGTGATTATTTGGGAATTACCAATAAGGGGAGAATCGACCGGGAAGGACAGGAGGGAATTTTCTGGGTCGATGGAAATGTGCGGCATCTTGATGTGCATTCATCAAAGTTACCTGACTGGTATGCTTAAGATCTGAATTAAGTATAGAGATTAAATATATATTATAAATAAATGTAAAATATATTTTAAAAATAACATGAAATTTAAAATATATAAAATCAATGTAAAATATATATTCATGTGTGAAAGGAAGGAAGAAAAAGAGCAGCAGTTTTTGAAGCCTAGGACATTTGGAGTCCAAGAAAAATTAAAATCCTAATCCTTTGCCTAGATAAAGTCATTTCTTTTTAAGCTTTCAGACACATATATAACTAAAACAGGATCATTCTGCTCATATCGGTCTGTAGGCGTTTTCTCAATTAACAATGGAACTTGAGGGGCGCCTGGGTGGCTCAGTTGGTTAAGCGACTGCCTTCGGCTCAGGTCATGATCCCGGAGACCCGGGTTCGAACCCCACATCGGGCTCCCTGCTTAGCGGGAAGCCTGCTTCTCCCTCTCTCACTCCCCCTGCTTGTGTTCCCTCTCTCACTGTGTTTCTCTCTGTCAAATAAATAAATAAAATCTAAAAAAAAAAAAAAAAAAAAAAAAATGTTTAAAAAAAAAAAAAAAACAATGGATCTTGTAATTTACCCTTCAATAACATGGCACCTATTGGGACGCTTGAGTCAGTGGGAAAAAGTCAGAAATATAACTGAAGTCTATGTCTATTCTTCCTAGCACCAACAGTCATCTACAGACACATAAATTGGTTTTTTTAAAGCCTCGTTACTCTGTAGCCAATATAACCACATATGTTAGACTTCAAATCAATCAATCAATCAGCCTCATTTTATGTTTTATACTGCCAAAAATTATGCTATGTTTATAGCAATCGATAGTATCTATAACTATAATGTTAATTCAAAGAAAAAATTTAGTAGATTCTTAGAGCCACATGAAATTAAAAGTAAAATTTCTATTTCTATATATACTGTTGTGGCTGAGAGGTGTCCTAAAGTGATCAAGTTCAAAGAAGTTCAAGTGGAAAAATACACATCAGAAAAAAGTCTGTAGGGATGCCTGGTGGCTCAGCAGGTTAAGTGTCTGCCTTCATCTCAGGTCATGATCCCAAGGTCCGGGGATCAAGTCCTACATCAGGCTCCTTGCTCCACAGGAGCTTGCTTCTCCCTCTGCCTGCTGCTCCCCCTGCCTGTGCTCTCCCTGTCTCTGACAAATAAATAAAATCATTAAAAAGAAAGAAAGGAAGAGAGAGAGAGAAAGGAAGGAAGGAAGGAAGGAAGAGAAAAAAAGAAAGAAATAGAGACAAAATCTGTATAGGAAGTAGAATGAGAAAAAAGGGAAGAATAAAGTATTTCCAAGTGGGTGAGAGCTTGCCTATCTATTTTTTAGATGGAGGATGGTGGTTATCATATCACAGTGATATTTACATTCCACTGGATATATTTTTAATAGCTTTATTGTTTTGTGTCAATATAAAAGTGGCTGAGAAATTGTCTCCTTTGTATTCATATACACCTGTCACTAAAAAAAAAAAAAATTCAGGGACAATCTAAAAATGTACAAGGCAGCCAGTAAGTTTTCCAAATTCTGTTAAGGGATGTGTAAGCAAAAATGTTTGAAAACCCTGAGCCTACACAATACACATTTTTTTCTTCTTTCTTTTACTCCTTAAGCCAGATCTGCAGGCAATCCGCCCAGCTGATAATCCATCCTCTGGTTCTCTTCTCAGATACATTTGGTCAAGAGACTAGTGCTAAGGACATCCTCATTTTTTTTTTTTTAAAGATTTATTTGACAGAGAGAAACACAGCCAGAGAGGGAACACAAGCAGGGGGAGTGAGAGAGGGAGAAGCAGGCCTCCCGCGGAGCAGGGAACCCGATGTGGGGCTCGATCCCGGGTCTCCGGGATCCTGACCTGAGCTGAAGGCAGTAGCTTAACCAACTGAGCCACTCAGGTGCCCCAGGACATCCTCATTTTTGCTACTCTCCCCTTCCACGTGGGATGTGAACCCATGGCTGGAGCACCATCAACCACTTTTGCCCATGCATGAAGAATAGCAGTGCCAAAGGACAAAGGAACGTGGGTCCAGATGACTCAGTTAGCCCTCCACCTCAACCCCCAAACCTCCAGGATTCCTTCAGGTAGAGAAAACTAAGCCCATACATGTCTAAGTCACTGTTCCTTGCGGTTTTCTGTTATACACAGCCAGATTCGATCCTGATGGGTAGCGTGGCTATGGTATTCTTCATATAAAAATCATTCAGGTTTTCTCCATATTTTGCTATTTATTATAACCAACACCGTGCTCCTCAATAGATGTATCTTCGGACACATTCATAGCTATTTTTCTAGGAGATAGTCTCGGAAGTTAATTCTGGGTGAATAATGTTTTCATGCATATTACAAATTTTTCCTACACAAAGGCTAATTTACACTCACATCAATAGCGTTTGAGACTTCAGAATTCCATATGGCTCGTCACCATGGAGAAGTCTTCTTTCTGAATTATTGCAATTTGATAGAAAGGGGGGGAGGTTCATTTGCACATTTAGTACTTAAAAAGTTCAGGTTTTTCCTGTTTATCTGCCATTGGCTATTCTATATTTTTATTATTTTTAAAAATTAAGAAAAGGTGCCAAGAGTGCATCTGCTCCAGATGGAATAACAGTTGAGAACCAGAAGCAAAGGGTATGTGTGGAGCCCCATCCCCTGAGAGCTCCAGGTCAGTGGCACGATCGTTCCAACTTTGGTGCAGTGCCTGGCACACAGCAGGTGCACGCTAAATATGCAGGTATGAAAGCCACTCTCTTACGATACGACTTTCAGCAAGCAATTTCCTGCTCTGGCCTCAGTTTCTGGCTTATAAACTAACAGGATTGGATAAGTCTATGCCACTTTCAAAGATTTCCTATCTGGAGAGAGCCAAATCCAATGAACACCCACAGTGTCGGGCAGGAAGGACTCCCTTCCTTCTGGGCTAGATCTACTTTCAGGGGCACCAGAGACACAAGAAGACAAAATAAACAAAAAATGAGAATTTAACATTTCTTTTTGTTCCACTCCTTCCGCGTCGTTAGCAATCAAAGGTGTGACAAAGGCAGTACAAAACACCCAGAAAGTCCCTCCTCTCTTGAAATTGCCCTCTGAGGACCAGCAATAAATCCTAGCTCCAGCCCAGTATCTCTTGGAGCCCAGACACTGAGGTCAGAGGAGCCTGGATTTAATCGTGCAAAAATCTGTAAATGAGGGACAGTGATAGGGATCCTACAGGAGCAATTGAGGTAAGATACATGCCCAGCATGCAGGAAGGGCTCTGGTCACCAGTAGATCCCGAACGGACCCAGACCCTAAGCCTCCTAAGTGTCGGGCTGCTGTGGCAGCGGTTTTTTTCCTAGAAAAGCCCCCACAGTGGGATTGGTCACGGTTTCTGGCTATGTAATTTCAGACTTTCACCCTCTGGCCCTCCTGGAGATTCTAAGAGTTTCCTGATCCCTTTTCAAAAATTCCTTTGCCACTTCAATGAGTCTGGGTAGATTATGCTATGTGCGGGACCAGGACCATTATAACTCCCATCAAGCCACCTCATTGACAGATTATTTTATCTAAATCCCCAAAGCAAAGCCTTGCTGGAAAGCAGTTTTAGTCTTAACCTTCTATGGATTCAAATTTTGCCCCAATCAACTTGTGTGTGCTTTGTCTTCGGGACTCCACAGAAGCCTCTTAGAAACAGAGGTGGCCTCTCCACGACTGGGGGGCAAATGGTCCAAGGAGTGACGGAGACTAAGAAGGTAAGTTCTGGGTCGACCCCTGGAAACCCATGTTGTCCAAAACAGGACCCTGGGCCCAGTAACAAGGGAAGGTAGCATCGGGCCCAGGCAACTGATGTGAGATCAAAATGACAATGGACCTGAAGACCCCTTGTCAACTGTAGACCTAAGGGGCCACTTCAGCAGTGTGTTTTTGCATCTACCTCCCCGGAAAGCAGGGACTAGTAGGTCTCATTCTTTCCTCTTCAGGAGGCTGACCGGAGTGAGGGGCCTCTCAGTCCAGAGGTGCGGTCAAAACACGGGACACAGCGCCCTCTGGTGGACTTATATGGAAAGGCTATGGTTTTTAAATGGGTTAGAAAGCCACAAAAGACTGAACTCAGAATTCTGGATTCCAGAAGTGGAAGGAAGTTTTGAGATCATTTAGTTTAACCTCCTCATTTACAGGTGGGACGATGACAAAAGGCCTAAGAGGGTGAGTAACTTGCCTGAGGTCATACCAAGAAGGACCATCAGAGCCAGGTCACAGCCCCTGACGCCCATCCAGAGCCGAGGTCATGGTCTGGGCCAAGAGGCACAGAAGCCCTCACTACTGGACCCTTGGCACAGCTCAGCCATGCCCTCAGAGGACTGGGTCATTTCTCCTCCCTGTTACATTGTCGAAAAATTACATTATTTCTATTTTAAGCCTACCGTGTTAATGTTCTAATTTTGATACAAGCCTAGTTGTAACTATGGTAACTTCTTGGTGCCTTAATAAAATACTCTCACACATGAGTGGATAATTCTAAGAGAGGAGAACAACAAAAGGACTCATTTTTCCCTGAATCAGGGCACCAGTCCCTCCCATGGGCGCTTATCTCTGAAGCTGTTATCACGGTCCAGAGGAGTTCAAAGCAAATTCCCGTTACAGAGGCATAGCGGCCAACCTGAGCGTGATTTACGTAAGACCCACATTCTAATGGTGTCAAGCTAGCCATCTTAATAAACACCAAAGGAAATTTCTAGAAGGCTTCACATTAGCCCCTAAATCTTTTTAGGTAAAGGCCACAGGGAAGACATCGTCCAAGGGAAGGCTCAAATAAGCCACCTGGCTCTGTCCCCAGAGACAGCAGATGCACTCTGGAGTGAATCATTTCACACACACACACCAGCTCATGGCAGGCACTGCTGGCATTAAAGGGTCACTGAGACGGTTTTGTAGGCTTTACCACAGGATCAGAAACACCACAGAAGTGCAGCTTATTAGTCACCCAAGAAGGAATAGCCTGATTATTTCTCTCGTTCCTTGACAGAACCCTCGTGTTTAGCTTCATTCACTCCTCCATTTCTTTATTATCATTATTACTCGACGAAAACAATCGTTTACAGTACCACCATTCCAAGAGGTTTCCATGGCTTACCTCAATCCCCACCAAAACTCGATAAACAAGGCAAAATTATCCCCATTTTCTGATGGAAACACCAAGCTTCAGAGAGGGGAAGTCACTCACCCAAGCTCAAACAGTGTAAGAGTCAGAATCTGAAGCCAAGCCTACCCAACTTCCCAGTCCCACGCTGAAGAGTATCGGTGCAGGTACAGGCCAACTTCTTCACCATCCCTTATCCCAAGAGGGAGTACTGGGACACCCCAGGAGGATGTCAGTCAAGGGTTGAAGGTCAAAATCACAAAAGGTTCTGTTTGCCTCCCCAAGTCATCTTTAGATTGGCTTTTCATCCTCTTTCTTTTTTTTTTTTTTTTAAAGATTTTATTTATTTGGCAGAGAAACACAGCTAGAGAGGGAACACAAGCAGAGGGGCTGAAAGAGGGAGAAGCAGGCTTCTCAACGTAGGGCAGGAAGCCCAATATGGGGCTCCATCCCGGGTCTCTAGGATCATGACCTGAGCCAAAAGCAGTTGCTTAACCAACTGAGCCACCCAGGCGCCCCTTTTCATCCTCTTTCTAAGCACGTTTGCCCTCACCCTGCCGTCTTCTAGCAACAGGTGTGCACACACAATCAGTCACGAGAGGAAGTGACACCACCATGGGGGCGCGTTGGGCATTTCCTCCTTCTGAAGGCAATACGATGTTTTCAGAAAGAATGAAGGCCTTGGGGTAAGAGGCACCTGGATTGGAAATTCAGCTCTGCTGTCTTGGCTGCCTCTTTGTCCTTGGATATTTACTCACTCTGGACCTCCTTCTCCACACCTTAGAAAACGTGGACGATGACATCAACATGACATGGTCACTGTGACGCTTAATTCAGGCTCATCTGTGTGTGTCCAGCAGTGGCCGGCAGGCGTGCAGTAGGCAGTCAAGAAACGGTAGCAATTAGACCGTCAACCTCCTTTCACTCTCCTGGGATAGGGAGAGGCTGGGGAGAGTCAGCATGTGTTGTGAAGGGTTGTTTTGAGCCATGAGGACGCTCCAAAGATTCCCAGGATTGAGACAAGAAGGTCTCAGTGGCCTCACATATGGGAGACACTACAATCTGTACGTGTGTCCTAGGCCAGAAACGCAGAGAGGAACGCCAGACCTGTGGCCACAGGCAAGAGCACTGGAGCCCGCGGGCCCCGATGCAAATTCTGGCTCCTCTCAGTGGCCATGCAACCTGGTGGCCAGCTGCTCAGCCTACCTGTGCCTTATCTTTCCATCAGTAGAAGGGATACTGGCAGCATGTACATGATGGGGTTGTATGAGGCTTCCAAAAGAAAGTCCACAAACTGACAGTAAGGGCGCTTAGCACACGGCAAGGATGTTGAGAGAAGCCAGAGCTCGTTGGCCCCATGCTGCCATGGGAGGCCTGACTCTGGATTCCTGCATAGGCCCAGCTCCCGCCAGCGGGGCCCCTGTCTTTGACTTCAAGTTTCTCAAGCTCAGGGAACATTTCATGTCGCAACAACCCTTGAACTTGGAGACCCTCAGATCAGTTTGTAGGGGAGGAAGCTGACTCATGAAGTCATGCAGGCGTAGTGAGGATTTAAACCAGGTTTTCTGCCTCCAGTAGGCAAGTTTCTTTTCATAGCACAATCATCCCACAGAAAAATCTTTTTAGTGGGGAACCTGTGCTACTTGGAAGGAAAACTTTGAATTTTAGAAATGCACAACAGACATCTGAAGTCAAGATCGGCAAGGGAGGTGGATTTGCTAATAGACCCCATAGGAATTTGACCTTGAAAGAGGAGAACAGATTTTGAGATCTGGGGCAAGACATATTGCCAGACTGGGCCTCTATTTCCTCATCTGTAAAATGGGTTTGTCGGACAATGTGACCTTGAAGAGACCTTCGGGAAGGATTTGAACAAGGCCAACTCCTGTGGCCTCATGCTTGATGCTGGGTGTATGTTCAGCTAAATCTTGTTTAAATCATTGTTGACTTTATTGTGTAGGTTCTTCCAAAATAACCAGGATAATCACTTTACTTTACAGGCAAAGTATATAAATCTTACTAAGGAGAAACAACCCCCAACCGTCTCCCACCTCCATCCCCACTGATATTTCCTGAATTATTTGTTTAGAGATATAATCTCTAACATCTAAAATTAGCACCCGAGCTTCTCCCCTCTCCCACTTTATCATTTCTGAGAGGTTCTATAGATTGGAGAATTGCTTATAATGACGATGGAATAACTCATTTTAAAAATTGCAAACTGAGAATACAAGTTTCCTGTCTTATATTTGGACCTGAAAGAAAAATTCTGTCTACCATCAAATAAAGAGGGAAAAGCAATTATCTGAGATGAAAACCCCCAGCCCATCACTATGCATAGAGAAGATGGAATTCATTGATCAGAGTAAAAGTTCTGGGTCTAGGGAGAAAAAAAATAAGATCCTTGCATCATTAATTTCAATAAAATCTAAAATAATAGGATATAGCCAGGCCAAAATACAATGAAATCTAATGTTCACTGTTCCCTAAGTCACTTGCTCTTGGGGCATAGGTGGGTGGGAGGTGCCCTCACACTCAGAGCCTCTCAGAAACGGGTTTCAAAGCCACGGGGCTTTCTTCTCTTTTAATTATGATAGATTTCAAATATTTAGAAAAACAGAGAATCATACCAGTAAATACCCACTAACCCAGGTTTAATAAGTGCTAACATTTTGCCATAAACACTGCAGGGCGTTTTCAGGCAATAAAATGTCATAGTTGCCGTTGAAACCTCATAGCCCGGCCTGCATCCCATTCATTTTACGACTTCCCCCAAATCACCACTATCCTGATGGGGCCTCTGCAGCTGCAAGGGGCTTTTCACGCACACTCGTATGTGTGTCCCACTTTGTTTTTTCTCACTGTGGCAAGGCAGGAATCATAAAAATTTACCACTCTTATCACTGCAGAGCATAAAATCCAGAGTGCATTCACAATTTGGGTAACCGTGACCACCACTCAAGTCCAGAATGTCTCATCCTCACAAAGGGAAACCTTGTCCCCTTTCAACAGTCCCTCCCTCCTCTCCCCAGCCCCTGGCAACCACAAGTCTTACTGATACTTCTACCAATTGGCATATTCTGGACATTTTCCTATACATGGAATGATATGGCCTCTGGCCTTTTGAGTCTGGCTTCTTCCATGTAGCAGGGGTCATCCATATGGTGGCACATGTGAGCCTTCTGTTCTTTTTCATGGCTGAGTAATCTTCCCTCTTGTGGTCGACCACAAGTAGATACTCTCCTTTAATCCACTCAGCTGTCAGTGGGCACTTTGGCTGCTCTCACTTATTGGCTAGTGTGAATAATGCTGCTATAACTATTCATACACAAGTTGTCGTGTAGACAAATGGGTTTGAGTCTCTTGGGTGGACATCTGGGAGTAGGTTGCTGGGTCCTATGGTAACTCCACGTTTAGCATTTTGAGGAACTGGCCACCCATTTCCAAGACTCTGCATCATGTTTGTTTGTTTGTTTGTTTGTTTAATAGATATCCTCCTGCATCTGCCTTCTCCACTCACCATGACGTTTTGGAGAGTTTTCCAATTTTGTAGTTAGCTGCAGTTCACCCAGATACCGTTGCATGAACAAAACCACCGTCCACTGACCAGTCTCCTATTGCTGGATATTTAGATTGCTCCCAGTTTTCCACTGCCAGAAATCACCCTGTCATGAAGGGAGTCTCAAAGTCTTTAGTCTGTGGGCCAGACCTATAAAGCTAGGGACCCTCTCAGACCACTCATTGTCTTATTCTTATTTGACAGCTGCCCACCAAGTCCCTTTGGGTCATGGTTCTGGGTGGTGCGTGGAGACTCCAAGGAAGCAAGCTGAAGGAACACACCAGACCATGCCCCCAAAACACCTGAAGTTCTCAGAACAGAGGGCAGTCAGTGTGATATTATCTCCAAGTCCTGGTTGTTCTCTTTGGAAGGAGATTTTCCAGCCTCACTCGGAACTCTGCAATCTGCAGTCCATCCTCAGTCCCCACCCCCAACTGACCCCAGACATCAGATGCGGCCTTGTGACTGGGGTGGCCTTGGGCTGTGAGCAATGACAGTGTAAGCAAAACAGGAGCAGGGCTTTGGGGAGTCGTCTGCTGCCTCTTCCCTCGGCTGAAGGAATGGTACCTCTCAGAGGAGGGCTGCTTCCTCGGCCTGGACCCCGGCATGAAGTCAAAGCATGTGGAACACAGCCTCAACTGGCCTCCAGGGACCTACAGAGTGACCAAGACAGTTTTTTGTTGGTGCAAGCCTTTAATGTCGTGGTGGCGTTTATCCCTAAAGAGTAACTTAGCACAAGCTAATGCAAAGCATCTCTTCTTTATCCCCATCCTGCAGACATCGTGGCCATTTTGACCTGGAGGTCTACCTGTTTGAGGTTTAAACCCTTTTGGCATCATTCCAATTAAAATGCCTTACCCAAGTTTGGACCCTTCCCCTGGCCCAGTCCGGAGCTTGGGATGGAACACCGGACTGCAGTCCTCACGGCTCACGTTCACAAGAGTCAGCTCTGGGCAAGGCATGCTTGAGCAGACAGCATGTCATTTGTCTTCATGTCACCCAAATGAGGCAAACATATCGTCATCCCCATTTCTTTTTTTTTTTTTAAAGATTTTTTATTTATTTGACAGAGAGAAACACAGCCAGAGAGGGAACACAAGCAGGAGGAGTGAGAGAGGGAGAAGCAGGCTTCCCGCCGAGCAGGCAGCCCGATGTGGGACTCGATCCCGGGTCTCCGGGATCAGGACCTGAGCTGAAGGCAGTCTCCCAACCAACTGAGCCACCCAGGCGCCCCACGTCATCCCCATTTCACTGAGGAGGAAATCGATGCTTCAAAGTATTAAGTGCGTGTCCTCAGGTGACACTTAATGTAGCAAGAGGCCACCGGAAGGACTGCAGCCTGGCACTCCCTCTGCTCCGACCTCTAAGTCACACAGCTTGCCTCCCACAATTCCCAGGCGCCTCGTGGAGAAAACGTCCTCCCGTCACCCCAGCCAGGCCGACTGGCACAATTCTTACCCGGGGGGAGACAACCACATAGAAGAAAAAATTTTTAATGCTACCTTCTTTCCATGAACATGAACTATCCAGACAGGTAAATCCATAGAAACAGAAAGCAGATGCACTGGGAGTCAGGGGAACACGGGCCAGTTGCTGAAGGTGTGCGCAGAGATGGTGAAGAACGTCTGGAACCAGGTGGTGGTGGCGGTCCAGCAATGCTGTGAATGTACTAACTGTCATTAAGGGTAAATTTTATGTTATGCGTATTTTATCACAATGAAAATAAACCCAGCCGTTCACACGTGTAGAATCGCACTGAGTCCTGTAGTGAAAGATTCAGGGAGCCATCAGGCCACCCGACAGGGAGGTTTGCCTTGGTCTGGGGGATCAGAGACGTTTCTTAGAGGAACCCCATTATCACCCCACAGTGTCCTGAGTGCCTCAGTGGAGACGGGACGGAGGTCGGCCCCACAGATGGTGCCCTCTGAGCACTTCAAACTTCCCTCTTTGCTGCAACCACAATGCATAAGTATTTACTCATTTCCCACTGGAAGCAGACTAACTCGTTCAGTCACCAGGTGTATTTCAAGTACAAAACCTGTGTAGACCCCAGACCCCATGCTCAAGCAACAAAGCCCCTGCCCTTGGCTGGCGGGGATTGGGGGTTACTTGGATTTGGGTGGCCCGCAGGGAGTGGCCAATGGGCCAGCAAGTCAGCACAAGGCAGTTAGGGAGCAGAGGAAAGAAATGAGGCCAGGACAGAAAGAAGAGGCGGGAGACACACACACACGGATGCAGCTGCCCTGGGGACAAGATGTAAAGGGAAAGGAATCAGCCTTGCAGGAGCAGGCGGCAGGGGCTCCAGGCAGAGGGGCTGGAAGGGACAAAGGACCCGAAGCTGCCAAGAGTTTGGCACACTAGGGCGATCGACAGGAGCCCACAGAGAAGGAGTGGGAAGAGGGAGCTGCATGGAGGTGGGCGGCTGGACACCGAGCATCTGGCACAGTGCCCCCCACACACTGTGCTTGTACTGGGAGGGACGAGGGAGGAGGGGCTGGTCCAGGGACCCTGAGCTCTGGCTTCTGGTCCCGGCCCTCTTCCCTTCTGCATTATGCCCTCAAGCAAATCCCAGCACCTCTCTGAGCCTCAGTCTCCTCATCTGTGAAATGGGAGGGGCTGTCACCTCTTCCTTTCTGCTTCTGTGTTGTCAGACTCCTGTGGCCTCTGCCAACAAAGCATCCACAGGGCTGTGCTTTCCTGAGAAACTACTAATGAGAGGAAGAGGAGCAGAATTCCAGCATTCTTCACAGAAGCCTGCACCACCTATTACATGGTGAGCCCCTTGTTCCCAGGTGCCCTCAACCCCCCTCTGGCAGGAGGAAGGCAGGAAGCCAGCAAAATGCGTGCAAAGAGCTCCCTGGGTCCCAAGCCTGCCGCTCTGTCAGACTCACAGACTAGGTAGTTAGAAGAAGGGACGGGGAGGGGCTTCTGGGCAGCTCCCAGGGAAGGAGGCTTACCTTTGCAAGACACCTTGCCTGATACAAAGATCTTTCCTTGAGTTGAAACTTGCTTCTTGAGGGGTCCACCCTCAGACTTTGTTCTTCTGCAGGGAACTGCAACGGAACTCCACCTCTCCTAAGGCACAGAACCCAGGTGCCTGGGTGGCTCAGTCTGCTAAGCGCCTGCCTTCAGTTCAGGTCACGATCCTGGAGTCCGGGGATTGAGCCCCGCATTGGGCTCCCTGCTCAGTGGGGAAGCTGCTTCTCCCTCTACCTCTGCCCCTTCCCCACCCACTCGTGCTCTCTCGCACTCTCTCTTTCTCAAATAAATAAAATCCCTTAAAAAAAAGGGGGGGGAGGGAGGAAGCACAGAGCTTGGAGTCACACACCTGTGTAACAGAACTTGCGGTCTTAAGTGGCCTGTGTGCTGCATAAGGGCATGAGGATGTTGTTTCGTCACCATCAGTATCCTGTCAGATAAGGTCTCCTGGGTGCTTATTATGTGCCAGACAATGTTATAAGCGCTTCTGTGTGCCTTAGTTCCCTTCATTATTGCAAACAGCACCGTGAGACAGGTACCATTATCTCTATTATATAGAGGAGAAGCTCATGTTCAGAGATGCTAAGTAACCAGCCCAAGGTCACACAGCAAGGGGGAGACAGGGACCCCGCAGGATAATAGCGGGGGTCTGCCTCTCCAAGTCACTGCTAGAACATAGTTAACGTTTACTGAGCCCTGACTGTGCCAAGCACGTGTTTTAAGCAGAATAATGGCCCGGCAAAGATGTCTGCGCCCTAATCCCTAGGACCTATGAATATGTTACTTTATTGTGACAAAGGGACTCTGCGAGTGTGATTAAGTTAAGGACCTTGAGATGGGGAGATTATCCTGGATTATCTGGGCCTAATCTGGATGATCAGCCTAATCAGTGGATCCTTCCTGGAGGAAGAGGTGCCCAATAAATAGAATCTCCCCTCTTCTCCTGCCTTACTACAGTCTTGAGGATTTTATTTTGGATGTCTTATCGTGTCCATCAGAGGTCACTTCATGAGGAGGCCTCCGCGGCAGCCCAGGCCCCATCCATCAAGACTCTAGGCCCTGGTCTCAGGTGCCCCCAGACACTGAAGTTTCTAAAATCTGCCCAGAGATTCTAAGAAGCAGGCAAGTTTTTGGATACCTGCTCTGCAGCCACGTCCCAGGACTCGGGTTATGGACTCTCCTTCCAGTCCCAAATAAATGCACTGAAATCAGATGCAGACCAAGTCTCCCTCCAAAATGTATTAATGAGCAAGAAGGCTGCCAGCATCTTCTCCCCCTTCCCTCCCTCCCTCCCTACCTCCCTCCCTCACTCATTCACTCCCTCTCTCCCTGCAACAACCTTGAGAGACACCCAGTCCTGGATAGTACCCTTTGGTGACAACAATCCCCAAATTCCTAGAAGTGTCAAATCCATGAAGCCACATCCCTGGTAAGCAATAGGTCGTGCACTTTGACTGCGAAAGCGTCTTTTATTTGAGGCTCTTTGCACTTTCCTTTCACATCCCTAACCTGTGGCAGACTCCAGGCACCCTTGTTCCCATTGTGCAGACAATGAAATTTGGATACAGTGACAGAATACTTTAGGAAAGCACAGAGTGAGGCTAGAAGTCAGCTCCAAACCCCAAGACCGGCTCCTCCACTCATGTGCTCCCCCTCAGCAAGCTCCTTACCTCCCTGAGCCTCAGTTTCTCCATCAGAGGTCACCGACAGGATCTGGAGGGTAAAGCAAATGTACATTGAGACCTTGGGGGAAAGTGGGAACGGAACTTGGCCTCGCTGCATCAGCCTGCCTCCTTGCTCCTTGCGGGCAGCCCTCCCCAAGACCAAGCACAAGGTCGGCTCTAAGGAGCAAGGAAAATACAGATATTTCTACAGAAGTTGGTTCCTGGGAAGCCCTGGGATGGCCTGTTCCCGCAGCCTCACCCAGAGGTTTTCCGATTCAATAGGTCCAGGGCAGAGCCTGAGAACCAGCATTGCTGGTCACTCCTGAGAGATGCTGAGGCCGCGGGTCCGCCAGCCAGGGGACCACTCTTTATTGAACATCCTTTACCGCTTCCCCGAACACCCTCTGAGGATGTGGAAGAAAAAGATTGATAGCTCCTCACACACACCAAAGTTCCTAAAAATACTCCAACATTCCTCTATCCTGCAAGGTCCTCTTCCTCATGGAGTCTGCGCACAGGGTCCTCTTCCCCAGTCTTTCTCACTTGGTTCAAATTCTAGAAGCTTCTCCCTCCCCACACTGGAGACTTCCACCCTGCCCCTTTCCACACCTCACTGGGCAACGTCAAGCAAGAGTGATTCTTGCAAGATGGTGGAGGGATGACCAGGGTGGGCAAAGTTCCTGCCATCACTTCTGCTCTCTTGCATGACGTCACCATCAGACTGATCCAGCCCATAAAAGTGGGTGAGGCACATGGCAGATAGCAGACATTCACTGCGGGTCCAACAGCTGCCCTCGGTGAACTCATGTCTAATGGCTTTCAGGGGGCAGAGAGACCCCTGCCAGGATGAAGTTGGGGTTCTCAGAGAAGGCAGCACTTTAGCTAACACCTGAGGGGCGAGTAGCAGCTGGTCAGGCAAAGAGACAGGAAGAGAAGCTGCCAAGCAAAGAGAAAAGCATATACAGGGGTAAAGTAAATAAAGCCAGAGAGGGCTAAAATAGTCAAGTCACCAAAGTCAAAGAGGTGAGGCCTCCCACGGACCAGGAGGTGGGGAGCGTGGTTTCCAAACCTCCAGGGAGGAGGCCCTGCAGGCATCACACTGGGTTCTGTGGGGAGAAGAGAGGCAACAGAGCAGGGTCAGCCAGGCCAATGTCCGGGAAAGGAAAGACAAGGGGCAGCTGCCCCAGACCACTCTGAAGGTGTCCAGACCTCCATGTCTCTCAGCACAGGGTCTCCTCCATGGACGGGCTCTCTGCACCTACACCTGGAATGGGGCCTCATGGGAAGCTTTAGGAGCATGGACCCATCTGTCCTCCCAGCAGCCCCAGGAGGGGGCCCTGTGAGCATGACCTCCTGTGTGGATCGGGACACTGAGCACCCAGAGGTCACACAACTTGTCCTAGGTCACACAACTTGTGATGACAGAGCCAAGACTCAGATCCCCACAGGCTGCTTCAAGGGTGCCTTCCAACTGCTTCACCTTCGGGGCTCCAGAGAGGAACAAGCACACCCTCTCTCACTCTTCTTATCCTAATCCCAGCATTACCAACCCATTTCTGACAAGCATGGGTCCACGGAACCAAGTACCCCTCCAGGGCCCCAGACAGTCCAGAAAATGCAGGGGTGCATTCTCAGGAGAAACTGCCCTTGACATCGCAGCGGTGTGTGTGTGTGTGTGTGTGTGTGTGTGTGTGTGTATGTGCACCATTCTTTCTGAGTTGCTTGGTTTGACTCAATTCTGGAGCCAAGCAAAACCTGGTTCACATTCTACCTGTAGTCCCTACAAGTTGTGTGTAGGGCAAGCCTGGGAACTCCGAGAGCCTCCATGACCCCATTTGAAAAGTGAAGAAAGGGTGCTGCTCGCCCCGCAGCTACTGGGTACAGCACCAAGGAGGTGCCTGGCACAGGGGCAGAGCCCAGTCAGCCCTGGTGATTGACATCCCTGGCGGCTGACTCTGGGGTTTCTGAACTCGCAGAGCCGAGGGCTGCCAGGTTGGAGATCTCACCAGGATACCTGCCCCTTCGTGGGCCCTGGTCTCGTTGTCAGCAGGTCTCCTAGGCAACCTCATGAGGACCATTCCTCTCACAGTCCTGCCTTCTGTTCACACCCCCTGGGCATAGAAATCCTGTTCCCAACTCAGGAAACAACAGATGTTGGAGAGGATGTGGAGGAAGTAGAACACTTTCACACTGCTGGAGGGAATGCAAGCTGGTGTAACCACTCTGGAAAACAGTATGGAGGCCCCTTAAAGGTTAAAAATAGAGCTACCCTATAACCCAGCAAGTGCACTGCAAGGTGTTTATCCAAAGGAAACAAACAGAGTGATTCAAGGGAACACCTGCACCCCAGTGTTTATAGCAGCAATATCCATAATAACCAAACTATGGAAAGAGTCCAGATGTCCATCAGCAGACAAGTGGATAAAGATGTGGTGTATATATACAATGGAATACTATGCAGCCCTCAAAAATAATGAAATCTTGCCATTTGCAACAACGTGGATGAAACTGGAGGGTATTGTGCTGAGTGAAATAAGCCAGAGAAAACAAATACCATAGGATTTCACTCATATGTGGAACTTAAGAAACAAAACAGATGAACATAGGGGAAGGAAAGGAAAAATATAGTAAGATGAAAACAGAGAAGGAGACAAACCATAAGAGTTGCTGAACTCTAGGAAACAAACTGAGGCTTGCTGGAGGGGAGGTGGGTGGGAGGATGGGGTTATTGGGGGATGAGCATTAAGGAGGGCACATGATATGATGGGCACTGGGTATTATATGCAACTGATGAATCACTAAATTCTACCTCTGAAACTAAAAAAAGGGGGGAGGGACCAAAATGCCTGTAACAACCAAAGGAGCCCAGGTATGTGAGTTTTCTGGGACGGCCACAGCAAAGTACCACGGAGTGAGGCTTAAACAGCAGACACTTTTTTCCCACAGTTCTGGAGACTAGAAGTCCAAGATCAAGGTGTCTGCAGGATTGGTTTCTTTTGAGGAAGAAACTCTCTCCTCACCTTGCAAATGGCCATCTTCTCCCTGAGTCCTCACATGGTCCTCTCCCTGAGTGTCTGTGTCCTAATGTCCTCTTCCTATAAGGACATCAGTCATACTGAATGAGGGCCCACCCTGATGGCCTCACTTTAAATTATCTCTTTAAAGCCTATCTTTAGGGACGCCTGGGTGGCTCAGTTGGTTAAGCGACTGCCTTCGGCTCAGGTCATGATCCCGGAGACCCGGGATCGAGTCCCACATCGGGCTCCCTGCTCGGCGGGAAGCCTGCTTCTCCCTCTCTCACTCCCCTTGCTTGTGTTCCCTCTCTCGCTGTGTTTCTCGCTGTCAAATAAATAAAATCTTTAAAAAAAAAATTAAAAAAAAAATAAAAATAAAGCCTATCTTTAAATAGAGCCCTAATTTGAGGTATTGGTGAGGACTTGGACACAGGAATTTCGGGGGAGGGGGGACACAACTCAGCCCAGAGCGTCAGTTATAGAATGCATCTGGTGTTTTGTTTGCCATTTATAAGCACTCAAGAAGGGGTTCCAGAGGTGGGGGTGATGTTAGGGACAGTGAATCCCTCCAGACTGAGACCCACTATGCAGGGTGACAAGCCACAGGTTAGGAGCCACTAGGAAGTCCTTCTGGGTCAAAGGGGCTCCTAGGAGTTAGGAAGCCATGCACCTAATGAATTTGTGTATCCATTGACTTTGGAGTCAGAACCACATAGGGTTTGGGCCCTCATAACAGCACTCAGCAGCTGAAGACCCTGAGCAAGTCATCCCGTGTAGCTAAGCCTTGACTTCTCTCATGTGTTGAAGTGACTCCTGACACAGCCTCGCAGGGAGAGGGGCCCAGCGCACACGCTTTCCTCCATCTGTAAGCAGGAAGACCATCATGGCCATCTACCTGTCACAACCGTGGGCAAGTCCCTGTCGGGGGCTCGGGGTCTGCAGCTCTTGACTGGGACTGATGATCCCAGCACCCGCAGGGTTGTCGTGAGGTGGGAATGAGTCAAGGTGTATGAAAGCACTTGGTCGGCTGCAGAGTGCACCGTGCGGGTCAGGGCTAGCCTCCTGGCAGGACCCATCGCCTCAGAGGTCTTCGTCAGAGGGTGCTCACACCCACGCACCCAATTCCAAGAAAAAATGCAAGAGGTGGGGGCCACGTGGTTTCATCCCTCATGACTCACAGAGGCCACTCCTGCTGGCTATTCAAATCCTGTGGCTAGAGCAGCTGTGCATTTTGGCTTTTCAACCAAGCTTGCTAACCACTCCCCAAGGCTGCTCCTCACGCCCACTCTTCTGTGGTCCAGAGGGAGGGAGTGGAGGACCAAGGTGACGAGGAAATTTATCCCAAGGCCACAGGACCAGGGAAGCCGGGAGAGGGCACAAATCTTCTGGTCTGGGAGTGGCTGCTCATCTCTGGCAGCAGGAGGTCCAAGTAGAAAAGTCCAGGACGTGGCAGGAGATGCTAGGTAGGGCTGGGGCTGGGGGTACAGGAGGCTGATAAATGGGGTTATCGCCTGTGGTGTGGTTAGAATTGCAGAAATGAGAGTCAGAGCACAGAAAAGAGAAGAAAGAGAGGGAACAGGAGAAGAGGAGGGGAAGGACAGGGAGTAAAGGGGGAAACCGAAGAAAACACTGACGCTCTGGATCTTAGGAAGAGCCAACAAGCTGATAAGTGAAGCAGCCCAGGACGACGTAGCGAGCTGATAAGTGAAGCAGCCCAGGACGACGAGGAGAAGAGCAGAGCCGTGAGGGGCTTGAAGGGGTCTCGGCTCAGGCACTGGAAGGAAGATGATCACAGGCGGTGGCTGAAAGCACAGAAGTCTGTTTTCTCACAGCTCTGGAAGCTGGTTGTCTGAGAACACCAGCAGGGTGGGGCTCTGCGGGGCTCCCCTCCTGGCTGGCAGATGGGCCCCCTTCTTGCTGTGTCCTCACGTGGTGGACTTTGGAGCATCTCTTCTCATAAAGACACTAAGGCGATTGGATCAAGACTCCACCCTCAGCAAGCAGATCACCTAATTCCTTCCCTAGCGGTCCTGGCTCCAAATACAGTCTCAGTGGGGCTTAGGGCTTTAATATGGGGGGGTGGGGGGTTAGCACCATTCAGTCCACAGCAGGAGGGCAGTGGTGACATAGAAGAGGGAAGCTGGCAGCCCAGGTCCTGGCATCTCTCTGAGCCTAGAACCAAGAGTCTCCACCTGGTGACAGAGTCCTGTGTCCAGACCTGCCTCTGCACCTCCCAGGGGGTGGACTGGGCAAGCCCCTTCCCCTCCCTGGTCTGTTTCCAGGTAGCCACATTGCAGGAGGAGACCCTGTTCTCCCAGGATCCTATCCGGCTGTCACGTAAGGGATGAGTGACTCTGGGGCTCAAAGAAGAATCAGAGAGTTTCCAAACAAGCCCATTCAAGGCAAAAAGAAGTAAAGAGAGGTAATACAAAGGTTAGAGGCTTGAGGGCCTCCTTGAGAGCGAGGGAGTCTGTCTAAGCCCACCCCAGAGCCCACTGGAAGAAGTCGCCTCTGGAAGGCTCTGTCTTTGAGAGAAGGAGAGTGGGAAGCTGCATTTCCCCACCCACCCAACTCCTTACTGCAAAACTGCTGGTGATTAACTTTACATTAATTTTGAGAGCCATCGTCTTCTCAAAAAAAAGGTTTGGCTTCAGAGCAAGCACTGAGGCCCATTTCTTTGCATGTTTAATTAGGGGAAAGCTGTTTCCCTGATGTGACTCTGTGGGTCTCAGACTGTCATGCCTCCCTCAGAATCTGTCCACGACACGAGGCCTGGGCCATGCTCCCAGCAAGATGGGGTATGAGGGACTGAGGTTGGGGGAAGCAGGGAAGTCAAGAGGAGCACAGAAGAGGGGCATTTAATTGAGTCAGTAGGTAGGGGGGATGGTATGTCTTGAAGGCTTCCTGGAGGAGGCGATATCTGAGTTAGGAAGTCCAGGCAGAGTTTTACAGGTGAGAACATGAGGAGGGAAGGGCACCCTTTTAAGCAAAGTCCTGGGAGTGAGAGAAAAGCTCATGCATTTGAGCCTGTCCCTGGTTCAGAGAGGAAGAGGGCGCAGGCTGGCAGTATCAGCACCCCCAAGAACCTGGAAGTCCTGTCGTACAGAGTGGGCTCTTTCCCAAGAGCAATGGGGAGCCACTGAAGAATTTGATTGATTTGACTGATTTAGTTTTTGTTGAGGCAATAGATTTTTACTGTTTGGTTTCACCAAGCCTTCAAGGTACACGTGAAATGAAATGACAACAGTTGCTTTACAGAATATAATGAAGAGCAAAAATTACCTAGCCCTTTTTATAACGTTATTATAACCCTGATGCTGAACCCTGATAGGGATGCACCATAAAATAAAATGTAAGACACATTTAAATATGGCCCTAGACTTTCTGAAATCTTCAATGAAATGCCAGCAACTTGAATTTGGCAATGTGTAAAATACCTGATTATGCAGTATTACCACAAACATACCCCTCCAGATATTCCCTTCATGGAATTTAGCTGTTAGGAGCTAAACTGGGTCTCCCCCAACCCCAAATTCACATGTTGAAGCCCTAAACCCCAGGAATGCCGAATGTGACTATATTTCAAAATAGGGTCTTTAAAGAGATGATTAAGCTAAAAGAAGGTCATCAGGGGAGGTCCTAATCTTGGACTTCTGACCTCTAAAATCAAGAGAGGAAAGTTTCTGTGGTTCAAGTCTCCCAGCCTGCCACACTTGGGCATAGCTGAGCCCTAGCAAACACGCACAGAACTACAGTACCAGAGCAGGGTAAAAAATCCATAGAAACATATCAGCAAATACAGTAAATGCAGTTAGTAAAATTCAGTCCTTCTTTTAAAACTTTCTTTGAGGGGTAATGTACCTACGGAAAAGCATGCAAATATTAAGTGTGTACAGTCAATGAATTCTCATTCCCTACACGCAGCTCTGTGACAAGCACCGGGATCAGGAAACAGAAGGAGCAAGGATCTGAGTGGCCTCCTCATGCCCCCTTGGAAACCAACAGGCTTGTCGGCTTCTGAATTGTTTGCCTGCAAATGTATATGCTGAAGCCCTAACCACCAGTATTACTGCATTTGAAAATAGGACCTTTAAGAAGGTAATTAATAAGGGTGTCTGGGTGGCTCAGTTGTTAAGCATCTGCCTTCGGCTCAGGTCATGATCCCGGGTCTTGGGTTTGAGACCCACATTGGGCTCCCTGCTCAGCTCAGGGCTTCTTCTCCCTTTCCCTCTCCCCCTGCTTGTGTTCTCTCTCTAGCTGTGTCTTTCTCTGTCAAATAAATAAATAAAATCTTTATTTAAAAAAGGAAGGTAATTAATGTTCAAGGAGGTCATAAATAGGGCCCTAATCCAATAGGCCTGGTGTCCTTATACAAAGAAAAAGCGACACTAGGGAGGCATGCATCAGAGAAAAGGCCATGTGAGGACAGAGCAGGAAGGAGGCCCTCTGCAAAACTCGGAGATTCAGGAGAAGCCAAACCTGCCAACACCTTAATCTTGAACTTCCAGCCTCCAGAAGTATGAGCAAATAAATTTCTGTTGCTGAATTCACCCAGTCCGTGGTATTTTGTTATGACAGCCTAAGAAGACTAATAAATACAATACCTCCCTCCTGTTTTATGTCTTATTAGTTTTTATTACACCCCTACTTGATATATATCCAACTCTTTAAAATAATGATCTACAGTGGCATGAGGAGGATAATAAAAAGAACAGTGCCTGGTGCACCAAACTACATATCACAGTGCTGAGTGAACAAAGCAAGACACAGAATGGATTCAGTGACATGTAAAGCACACATGTGCGAGTTCTGGTAAAAATGTACACACACATATGTTTTCAATTTGCCTATATGTCTTTGCAAAGATAGCATTCAAAGCTAATTATGTTCTCACTTATTTCTAATTTTTTTAATGTAATTCTTACAATTGCTTAAAATCTACCCACGGGAGTGTATGAAGAACTGGTTTGCAGATTCTGGCCTCCGCATACTGTTTTCTCACCTGCCGGCGCCATATTTGATTTTTCCATTCTCCCCAGTGGTGTGCCCCATAGAGCCGCCATCATCCTGCTACCAAAAACAATGCTTCAGGGAATGTCCCCTTAAGGATCTGTTCAGAGGACCCTCTGAGGGCTCACCGGCACGTCCAGATATGCTACCTTGTCTGTATTCTGCCCCCAGTCGCCATATCAGTCTATACCCCACCAATGGTGCACAAGAGTCCGGGGTTCCCATATCCCTGGGACCACTTGACTTCATCCAACTGTCTATGTTGTTTGCCAGTCCAGGGAGTGTAACGTAACAATTCGCTGTTGTGTTAATTTGCATTTAATCCTTAGGGACTTTGAGGGACTCTTCATATTATTTATGAGCCAATAAGTTTTACTTCTCTGTGAATTGCTTCTTTGTCAATGTTCTGTTGAGTTCCTTGTCTTTACCTTGACAATTTATGGGACTTCCTGAATATTCTGGGTTTTAGTCACATGTAGGTTTTAGATGTGATGTCTTTTTGTGACATTTGTCTATAGCCCGATTTCTCAATCTCAGCACTATTAACATTTTGGCTCTATACTCCCTCAGCCAAGGTTGTCTTCTGCCTTTAAGGATGTTTACTAATACCCGTGATGTCCACCCACTAGAGTAGGAACTCCCACCCAGCTGTGACAACCAACAATTCTCTATAGACATTGCCAGATGTACCGGGTAGGGAACAAAGTCATCACCCTGCTGAGAACCACTGGTCCATAGGTAGTCTGTCCACTGGATGCTGCTCCCATTGACTAGAAACACATACTTTTGATTAAAAAAAATAAAATTCATTCATTTTTCATGTATTTTATATTTGTATTTGCGATTTTTGTTTGAAAAGACTTTGCCACTCTTAGGTTATAAAAATCTTCCCCTACGTTTATCCGATCAGCTTTAATATTTAACTTTTGACATTTAAGTCTTTAATTTATTTGGAGTCCACTATTCTTTTCCAGTTAAAGTAATGATCCAACTTTATTCTGATATATGTAGTCAGCCAGTGTTCCAAAGCCATCTAGCAGCCATTGAAAGCTTTTCTGTTGATCTGTAGGGCTGTGTTTGTTACACATCAAGCTCCCTTCTAGGCCAGGTCTGTCTCTGAGCTCTCTGCCCTCTTCCATTTGTCTGTTTCCCTGTCCTTCCATCAGAATCATGTAATTCTCCTATTACTATGACTTTTTAATATATTTTAATATCTAGGAGACAGGTCCCTTCTCTTAAAAGTTGACTCAACTACTTTATACTTTTTTAATTTCAGGATAAGTTTATCAAATTTCTCAACCTATATGTCTGGAATTCTGACTGCAATTACATCAGACTTAGAAATAAATCCAAAGACAGTTGACATCTATACGATGTTACATTCTTCTATCCTGAATATGAGATAGCTCTCCATTTATTCAAAACTTCCTTTTCTGTCCTTTAATTCAAAACTTTCTTCCACAGAGGACTTGTTTATTCCCCAATGAATGAATCTCTGGGTATTTTGATAGCTCCTCTGAATGACACCATTCTTTCTATTATATTTTATGGTTGGGATTTGCTGGTATTGAGACACACTATGGATTTTTAGTAGTTGATCTTGGGTCTGGTGATCTTGTTAATGCCTCTTATTAGTTTCAAAAGATATCTGCTGGTTCAGTTGGCTTTCTTTGGAGATGATCATAGCACTTTGTCCCTATTCCCAGTTTTGGGGACAGCTTTGTTGACGACTGGGATTGGCAGTGGTCCAGGCTTATGTTTCGAGTAATGGCTCTTCAGTTCCTACTCACCAGCTCAGTGGGCTTCTAGGGCACCACCATATCAGGGGATGAGGACAAAAAGAACCACATGGAACAAGTTTTGAGCAGTGACATCATATAACCATCACAGAAGCAAGGGCAGTCATGAACTCTCCTGGCTCTTGAGCAGAATTTATCCCTTACACCTTACACCTAAGAGACTCCTAGCCATTTGCTGGTGGCTGGGGGTAGCACAGAAACTCGAGAGGGAGATAGGGAACTTCCTGCTAATCGGTGCAAGGAGAGCCCATGCAGTTCATTCAAAAGAAATTACAAATAACTCAAGCATCCATCCACAAGAGAACAAATAAATAAATTACCGTTCGTCCACATGGTGAAATACCATACAGCAGCGAAAAAGTGGATGAACCCAAAGGGATTCCTTCATAAAATATCATGTTAGGTGAAAACAAAAATTGCAGAAAAACCCACACAGGATAACATAATTTAATAGAGTTTGAAAGCCCACAAATCAATACGACACAGACACATGCACACTGAGGCAGTACAGTAGAGAAATGATGGGGGCTGATAAAGACCTTATTCTAGGAACTGATTCCTTGTTGGGTGAAGAGGTGGTGGGGAAGACATATTAGGGAAGAAATACCCAGGGGCTTCCCCAAGATTGGAAATGTTTTGTTTCTTAGGAAAGGTTGGGGACACCCATCTCCCACAATTCTTTAGGCCCTTCTGCCTTTAAGATATACTTCCTAATAACTCCCTGTGACCATGTTTAGGGCCAGAGTTGCAAACACAAATCACAGTTACTTTATTTGTGAACAAATCCATCTCCCCTGCTGAGGCGTGCCGACACATACCCTTGAGGTCAGAACCACCCAGCTAGGGGCCCCAGGTCCCCAACCCATTGGGTTTGGGAGTAATTTTGTTACACGACAATAGAAAAAGAATGACAAGGAAGCGCTCAGTATTCTTGAGCAAATCAGGGACACTAAAAGGTGGGATTTTTACCAGGCTACCTTATGGCCCCCGAAGACCAAAGAGCTAAACTTATTTGTGATCTGAAAAGCCTTAGGGAGTTAGCACACGTGCAGACAAGCCAGCAGCCCCAGACTTCGTGGGTGGAGCAGGCACAAATTCATAATTTCACTGAGGCCACCGTGCTTGGTGAACTCGGCACTTTCTTCAATCAGATCTACTTGTCTCAAAGGGACACCCCCTGAGGACAAAACATCAACCTCAGGCTGCTCTTCAAACCTCCAGAACGCAGTTGGTCATAGAGAAGCAGCAGCTGATCTATGCTGCTTCTAAGGAAGTGAAGAAACCATCCCCATCCTGCCCTGGAGATGTCCTGCAGGGACCAAGTGACCAAGAATGGAACCACACACCTCTAACTTTGAAGCCTGGTAAGACACTACTCCAAGTTTTATGTCCCATTTACCATCTTAGACCCATGCATCCAGTTAGCACAGAGGTGAGGGGTAAGCTCATGGTGGCCAAAGGGACACTTTCAAAGCCACACCCTTTAGGTAAAAGACCAAGCCTTTGGCAAAGGAAGCAGTCTTCCCCCCTCCCACCTCTGGGTGTAGTTTCTAAAGCTGATTCAAAAACCAAGCTCTTCTGCCAGGAGGCAAATGAACTTTTCCTTAAAATCAGCTCTCAAAATTGATCACAAATTGAGCCCTGGGGAGAGGGAAGGGAGGAGGTTGGTGAAAGAAACGGGTTTGGTCCCCAGGGTGGAATATGTGTCTTCCTTCCCAGGTGCTCTCAGGAGCTCATCTTGTGCCCAGGGCAGGGAGACTCTGCTGGTTGGGATCAGAGGCCTCAAAGTGAAATTTCACTCCCCCATTTTAGGGGTGTAGTAGAGGAGAAAGGTCAACTGCATTTGGGCACAGGCCACACTGTAAGAAGAAAAAATGCCCTTCCCCCAACAACAGAAGGGGGGTTGAAAGAGCTATTGTTTGTTGACATAACTCAAAACTGCAAGGACAGAGGAAGCCAGAATCTCCTTCATTTAATGGCAGATGGAAAAACTGAGGTTCAGAAGAGAGAAGGCATGGAGCCAAGGTCAACAAAGATTATTGGGCACCTCAGAACAGAAGGCAGGAGGGCCCCCCTGTATGGGGAAACAGCTATCAAGTGTTTGAGCCTTCAGTTCGGAGGGAGGATGAATGTGGTGTGAAGAGCTGTGCATCTAGGTGTTAGCTAAG
This sequence comes from Spilogale gracilis, assembly GCA_004023965.1. Taxonomy (NCBI): domain Eukaryota; kingdom Metazoa; phylum Chordata; class Mammalia; order Carnivora; family Mephitidae; genus Spilogale; species Spilogale gracilis. The sequence continues at coordinate 26,979 of PITA01013824.1, read as the reverse complement.
CCACCACCAGTCCTGCAGGGGATGGCTGGCCCAGGTCCTACAGATGCTGGGGAGGGAAGAGGACTAGAACTAGAAGACAGCAGCTAGCCAACCCAACAGAGCCTGTGCACAGGAACAGCATCTGGGACTCTGGGAACAGCGCTCTCTCACATCTGGGCACACCAGGGACTTCCGCAGGAACTGGGTGTTAGGGCCTGCTTGGCCTCAAGGCCACCATAACAGGCTCTGAAACTCCCTGGTGATTTAGGCCTCTACATGTGAACTGTGTGAAACTGCAAGGACTGTGGAAAATTACTGTGTGACTCATGCTTACTGTTTGAAATGCATATAAACCCCTAGAACCTTGCACTTGGGGTCCTTGTTGAAACCCGCTGCATCGTGTGGATGCTTGGACCCTAGCTAGCTGGAAATAAACCTCGCTGTGTGATTTGCATTATCCTGAGCTTCCTCGGTTCTTTTTGGGGAGGCAGTCGACACCGGACTTTATCATTTGGGGGCTTTGTCCGGGATAAGACACCTCCTCAAGGAGAACTGATGACCCGGATACCTACAGAGGTTTAACTAAAAGGACTGTGGAAGGATGATTGGCCACCTCTGCTTGGAAAACTTAAAAGTTCTCACCTGGAGGGACCGGAGGTCCCTATCTCGAGGTACCTATCTGGAGGGGTTCGAGTCCCCTACCTTTAGGGGTTCAAGTCCCCTATCTGGAGGGGCTCGAGTCCCCTAGCCTAGGCAGTTAAGTTCAAAGACCCGTCCTATTTGACAGAAGGGGAGCCTGATCACCTCCCATTAGTCAGGGGCACCAAGGGGGGTGTCCTGTCTGAATGTGAAGAGTGCCTGAGTGTGTGAATGTGTCTGTACGGCTCCACAGCTTTGGCTACGGAGTCGGATTGGGCTGCACCCTGAGTCTTGCGGGGCGTCATACAGCACAACCCACAGGGGTAACCTGGTCCGGGGTTTATACGGACAGACCTTAGCTAAGATGCCCCAAAGTTCCCACGAGGGATGCGAGCAGGACAGCATCTGAAAGTACCCCACCCTTTGTCTGCGACACCATTCACAATAGGAGGGAAGCCCAGTGAACCCACTGTCCCAGATTGTGTACTTTTGGCAGGAGAGGCAGCAGCACTCTGAGCTGTCGGGTGCTGCACTGCGGCCGCGGGGCCCACCGACTGGCGGGAAGCTGTGCCTGGGGGCCCGGAGGCCAGCGGGAGAGAGATGCCCTGCACAGCTGTCAGCTGTCGGAGCCTGTGCCAGAGGCTCCCGGGCCGGCAGCTCCACCCAGCACCAGCAGGAGGCTCTCGGGCGGGCGGCCCAACGCGGAAAACTGAATTCCGGCATAACAGTTTATACAATCAGTTACTCCTTAGACTTCACTGGAGATTAAGGTTTTTAAAGAGTGCAAAACTCTGCTGACTGTAACTAAGACTGATGGAAATAAGGGAAACAACTCTGTATGTGGAAAAAAGATAAAGAACGGAAATGCATTTTTGTTGAAGGTAAAAAGAAGGTAGTTTTGTCCTAAGTGAGATGATTGTTTTGGGAAAAAAAAAATGGCGTGGGACAAAATCCGAATGCAAAGGAAAGTTGTATAAAGGTTTGTGGAGAGAAAACTTTGGAACAGAATTTTAAATGTGGTCTGTATGGACCAAGATTGAAATGAATAGGTTTTAAAGTATAAGATTGAAACTCTGCTTTCTCTCTGTTCAAAGGGCAAGGTTTTCTCCCATTGTGGATCTGCTCTTGATAAAAAAAAAAAATGTAAACAGTTGCTTTCTCTTTGCCTGCGGGGAGAAACCAGTTTCTGTGATTTACATTTAATCCTATTTAGGCTTGTGCTTTAAAAGTCTAAGGTTTTACCATACTTCCTGAGATTTAAATCAGAAATGAAGTCTTCTTAATTTATTAGGCCTTTTATTTAGTTTGCTAAGTCGCTTGGGAAGTACTGTTAAACAAATGAGAAGTCTCGGGTTACATTTAAATGAGTGTTATAACTATTCTGGAGGTAATGTGTCCTACCTAAAGTTTTAATGTATTAGTACAAGATCAAGATGTGCTTCCTTATGAATCCTATTGTGGTAACTCTCAAATTGGATCATTGGCAAGGTCTGTTTCTGAGTTTTTACAATGGTGATTGTCTTGCAGAACAAGTTCCACCTGCAAGGAGATTCATGGAAAGGTAGGGAGAGTCTCCATTTCTACCACCAGGCTCTGTTGTGGGGACTCCGGGCTGCTCCAAGAAGGCCCATAAGTTTATCTAAGATTAGTGCGGTGACTCAAAGTAAGGATGAGTCCCCAGGGCTTTTCTGGAAAGACTTATTAAAGCCTATAAAATGTACAGCCTGATCAACCCTGAGACACCCGAAAACCAGAGAGAAATTAACCTGACCTTAACTAGCCAGTCAGCCTCAGATGCAAGGAAAACTTGGCTGAATTAGTGAGCATAGCAGAAGAGGTGTTCAACAACAGGGGGATGAAAGGCAGACTAGAAAAATAGTTAAGGTTTTGGCATTACATGAAGCGGGAAGAGGCAGATAGGAGATGGTCAATGGAAGAAAAAGCTTAAACGCGGAAAAAGTAAAAGCTAAGACTTAGATTCAGATCAGTGTGCTTACTGCAAGGAGAAAGGACACTGGGCCAAGAAATGCCCCAAGAAGAAAATGGCAATACTGGCCACAAAAGACTAAAGGGGCCATGGTTCAGAATCCCACCTCAAACCTCAGGTTAAAGTTAAGATAAAGAAAAAAAATCAATTGATTTTTTGATGGACTCGGGAGCCCAATTCTCATTGTTGCTAAGGCCAATGGAAAAATTATCTGGAGAGGAAACCTGGGTACAAGGAGCAAATGGCACAAAAAGACTTTGAAGCAACCCGCTGTGCAGATGCTTGTGGCAGCTGATGATGAACACCTCCCTTACGAGCCAGTCTCAAAACCTGAAAAGAAAGAAGAGGGAGGCCTTCTCCAAGCCCTGTAGGTCGAGTTTCCTGAAATCTGGGGAAAGGCCTTCTGGCCTGACCGAGGGACAGCCTCCAGTACTGGTACAATGAAAAGTTTGGGGTGCCTGGGTGGCTCAGTTGGTTAGGCGACTGCCTTCGGCTCAGGTCATGATCCCAGAGTCCTGGGATCGGGCCCCGCATCGGGCTCCCTGCTCGGCGGGAAGCCTGCTTCTCCCTCTCTCACTCCCCCTGCTTGTGTTCCCTCTCTGGCTGTGTTTCTCTCTGTCAAATAAATAAAGTTTAAAAAAAAAAAAAAACCCTAGACCCTTGCATTCGGGGTCCTTGTTGAAAACCACTGCGCCAGGGCGGATGCTTGGACCCCAGCTAGCTGGAAATAAACCTTGCCGTGTGATTTGCATTATCCTGAGTGTCCTCCGTTCTTTTTGGGGAAGTGGTCGACACCAGACTTTATTACTGGGTCCGGGGATGAATCAGATTAGAAATATGGGGGGCACACCACTGGAAAAAGAAGGGGTCCTGGGTTGAATGAAAAGACAGAGAAAGGTGACAGGGAGAGTGGCTCAGCACTGGAAAGACCTGATGTAAATCCCCGCTCTGAGACTTCCAGGGGCATGGCTTCCAGCCAGCATGCACAGAAGCTTCTAGTTCTTCCTCTCTAAAATAGAGACCATAAAGATGCATCATGCAATGAACTAAAGGTATAAAAGAAGGGCTTTATAGATGTCATTAGTTCCTGAACCCCAAGCTGAACAAAGACTGCCACCCGTGCACAACATCGTCTAACAAGACTTGGGGCTGTTTTAGATCATTCCATTAGCTGCCTTCATGGGTCTTCCCATGAAGGATGTTCTGAATACACACCAAATCTGGTTCTCCAATAGCCCAGACAAAATCTCAGTGGGTTGTGGAACCAAGACACCGCAGACTCTCCTTCCCCTCATTCCCACATCCCTGGCTGTGCCAATGATGGCACAGAAGACAGCGGGCAAGAGCATGGGTTCTGAAGTAAGGTGACACTGGGTTCAAATCCTGCTCCTGCCTCGAATTGAGTGGGTAAACTGGGCCAGGTGCCCACATCTCTAAGTCTTAACTTCCTTTTCTGTAAAACTGCAGTGACAACAAAGACCTATTTTGCAGAGCTGCCGTGAAGCTTAAAAGAGAAGTCATCAGAGCCCCATCAGCCAAGATTTACAGTGGTTGCTGCTGGGAATATCAGACACCGTGAATTCAGGGCAGGCTGCCTTTCCCGGGGCAGGTGGCCAGATGTGGTGAGTCTTAGAAACTCTGCCTGTGCTGTGTGGCACTGTGTGATCCCAAGCAAGTCGCTGACCTCCCTGAGCCCCCGTTCCCCTTCTATGGACGAGAGACACAATGCTGCCCAGATCTCAGGAGGCTTCTGCAAAATCCAGCGAAGACAACAGAAATAAAAGCCATTAGAAGACTCTGTGGCCTGACTCCCTCCAAGAGTGATTATTATTCTGATGCAAGTGGACATCTGTAATACAAAAATGCTTTCATCCCACAATCACCCAGCATGCGGGCAGACAAAAAGATAAAAATTAGTAATGAGAGAGCTAAGAGGAAATCAAAGGATTCTAAAACCTTCTAATAGCATAAAAATTCACTTGAAGTAGAGCACCAGAATTTCATCTGAACTGGTTTTGGGTTGCTATCATTCTCTTTCAGCTGAGATTTTTGTTGTTGTTGTTGTTGTTTATTTTCCAAGAATGTTTGTCTTTTCTCTTTTCTCTCAAGTTACTAAAACCTATCAACATTCCATTTAAGAGCTTGAATAAGAACAAGCATCCATATGATTTGTCAGAAGCCAAAATAAAATTGCATGAAACAACGTACATGAGGCCACTCCAGAGCAACCATGGCTGTTCCCACGAATGGGATGGGACTTTCCAGAGCCCCTTAAAAGCATCAGTTCCAAAAGTCTACCATCTTTTATAGGTCTTGAAAAGTGGCTAAGAGCAGGGCACTCTGCATTCCTGTTGCTCTCTCAACAACCCAAGAAGTCAGGTGGATTAGGATTCATTAGCACAGTTTTAACATTGACCAACAGGAGTCTCAAGGGAGTGAAGTTACTTGCCCAAGGTCACACTGGGGATGAACAGGAATGAATACTTATGCCCCTAAAGGGCTGGTTCCATGCACCTCCAAGCAGGAGACCAAGAGTGCCAGTCCCCACACAAACTCCCCTACTCAGGGAGAAATTCAATACCTCAGTCTCCTACTAGAGATGAATGTGACTCAGTCCTCCCAGCCCGACTCTCCCCCACCTCCGACCTCCCCACACACACAGAGCCGCCCAGCTGACTGCAACGGGGCTTCCCACACCAGCTCCAGGTGGGCAGGCCTGGCCCTGACTGGAAAGCCAGAAGGTTCTGCCCCACAGTTTCAGGATCTGCCCACTGCTCACCTGCTGAGGGAAATCTCTCTTCCCAAACCTTGTCAGCAGGTTTGTGGTAAAGTCATCTTCACAGCTTCCAGCCCCAGGCCCTGATTAGTCGCGTCCCCTCCCATTTCCCTTTGATATCGGAATACAGAGACCCCAGAAATGGGGGAAACCACTGGCATTTTTTGAGCTGCACAAGACCCTGTATGTCTAGGCTACCAGCATCCCCGGACTTCTAGGAGTAAGGGAAAAAAACCCAGAGACTAATCCAGGGATAGGCAAACATTTTCTGTAAAGGGCCAAAGAATAAGTATGTTCGGTTTGGTGGATCATTTCCATTCTCCATGGCATATTCTTCTTTGTTTTATATTTTTAAAAACCCTTTAAGACTGTAAAAGTCATTCTCACTCAGGGCTCCACAGAAGTAGGCTTGTGGCAGAATTAGGCCCCAAGGCCATGGTCTGTGATCTCTGATTCCTCCAACCTCCCCATTGCACAGATAGAGAAATTGAGGTCTGAAGAGTTTATGGTACATTTGTCCAAGGTCACTCAGTGATAAGGACCCTCACTCATACTCAGATCTGACTCCTGGCCACACTGCCTCTACAATTAAAAATGCTTCATTTTATTCTATTTCTTCAAAAATCTGTAAACCCCTAGTTTTAGCCAAAATACTTGATTAATTGCATTTTTGATATTTCATAGTACAAATGCTGTTCATGAAGGCAATAGAAGAAAAAAATGTTATTTAAGATCAAAACTAGCTGCAGTGACTTCTGCCTCCCAAAGACAAGTAAAAACATTCCTATATTAGGACGTCTGGTGGCTCAGTCAGTTAAGCATCTGCCTTTGGCTTAGGTCATGATTCCAGGTTCCTGGGATCAAGCCCTGGGTCTCATGAGGCTCACTGCTCAGCCAGGAGTCTGCTTCTCCCTCTGCCCCTCCCTTTGCTTGTGCTTGCTCGCTGTCTCTCTCTCTCACATACTCTCCTTCTCTGTCAAATGAATAAATACAATCTCTATTTTTTTTAAAGATTTTATTTATTTACAGTGAGAAACACAGCGAGATAGGGAACACAAGCAGGGGGAGTGAGAGAGGGAGAAGCAGGCTTCCCACCGAGCAGGAAGCCCAATGTGGGACTCGATCCCGGGTCTCCGGGATCATGACCTGAGCCGAAGGCAGTCGCCCAACCAACTGAGCCACCCAGGCATCCCATAAATACAATCTCTAAAAAAAAATTCCTATCAGAGGAAAGGCACATGTGTGTGGTGCCCTCTTCTCTGGCAGAGCTGGTGGGGAGAGAAAAGGGACAGGCTGACATTTCAAAATCTGTCTTGGCTTTGAAATGCTAAAATGCTCTACTTAATAAAAGAAGGAGAATTGGGGGTTCAGGGGTAGAGGTCCTAAGATTGGGTACAAAGAGGGAGTTAGAGGAGAAACAGGACAGCAGAGGGCCATGAGGACATGGTGTGGACAGAATGGTAAGATGAGGGGTGTGTCTGATGTTCACATTAAGGGATTTGCATTAATAAGATCTAAACGCCCCCCACCCCAACCCTCCGACCTCTCCTAGAGTGTGCTGCACACCACAGCCTTCCTTGTAGGAATATCTTTGCTGTTGTTGTTGTTTAAAGATTTATTTATTTATTTGACACAGCGAGACACAGCTAGAGAGGGAACCCAGGCAGGGGGAGTGAGAGAGGGAAAAGCAGGCTTCCCGCCCAGCAGGGAGCCCGATGTGGCCCCTGAATCCAGGACTCTGGGACCATGACCTGAGTCGAAGGCAGCCACTTAATGACTGAGCCACCCAGGCGCCCCATCTTTGTAGTTTTTTGAGCAGACTGAAGGAGAGTGGCCAGGGAGAGTGGGTAGGTGAGGGCAGCCCACACAGAGGCAGTCCAAGGACCAAAGGAAAACATCCAGCAGAGCCAATCTCCTGAGAGGTAGCCAGGGAAATAGGAGCCTCTCCTCATGGCAGAATCCCAAGCTCAGGATCCTTTGCCCTTTCTTCTTTCTATCAGAACCCTAGTCCTATTGGGAGCCACAGGGAGCCGGGCCCTGTTCAGGATCTTCAGTTTCCTAGAAGGAATAATCATGGCTAGCACCACCGCTTTCTGTCTTTCTTTCTTTTTCCACAGTGATGGAAGTGCTCTAAATCCGCACAGACTTCATTCCATGACCACTACCCACTTGAAATGCTGCCAGCGTGCCTGAGCAACTGAATTCTTTGTAATTTTTATTTTTATTGAATTTTGATTCATCTCAATTTCAACAACTATTTTCGGGTAGGAACTTCCTTATGGGACAGCTAGGTGATAATTGTTGGATCTCTGGCCCTGATTAGGAACCACTTACCATTGTATAAGGAGCATAAATCCCTAATTTTTAGGTGACTACAGAGTTTTCTACCTGCAGTGAAATGCATTGTAACTGGTGGTACCAGGGAGAGAGGCTGGGGAGCCCCAGAGCTCCGAGCTCCCACTGTCCAGGGAAGCCCATCCAAGCCATCAGCCCCATTTTATTTGTATCTCAAAGGACATCAACTAACATCAGGGTAGGAGAATATCCAAAACGGAAGGGAAGGGTGGAATGGAGCTGTCTCCTCCCTACTCAGATTCTCTCTTTGACCAAAGACACGAAGGCCTGAATGGCCCAGGTTAGGGGGAGCTGGCAACCTGGGATCGAAATGAATATAGAGGTAGAGGGTAGAGGGGGGCCACTGAGTGATGCTTTGGATCCTCTCCCTGCTATACTCCCCTGGGACAAGTCCCTTCCTCTCTCCCATGTAAAGTGGAAGACAATCAAGCCCTTCTTGCGTAGCTCAAGGCAGTGACGCATAAGACCCCACTAAGAAGGGTTAGAAATAATTTCATGCACAGGAAAGTGCTAGTGAGGAAATCCCGCAGAAGGATGTTCCTGGAAGGACTGGAGGCCTCCTGAAGTCCCAGCATCCTGGTCTGGTTGTTCTTCAGGCCCAGATTTCATTTTTGAATTGGAGAGGGTTCCACCAGCCTTGCTAAGGGCCAGAGAGGCGACGTGGGGTGGCCCAGAGCTGGAGGCGTCCAGTTCTCCTAAAGAAGTACAGCGAAGGCACGAGGTACCAAGCCCTTGAGTGACCATGTCAGGAGGCCCCTGGAATGACTGCCGATCAGGACCTACAGACAGGTACAACCTAACTGAGTCCTTACACACTTTCCCCCAGGTGGGATTTACAGCCTCCCCGCATCATAGAGGGACAGATCCAAACACAGAGTAGGTAGGAGATGAGCAAGGCTTCCTGGGTAGCTTCAAAGTGGGGAGCTAGAAGAGTAGATCCCCTCCCAGCGAACACAAAGAGAGAAATCCAAAGGGGGAAAGTATCTGTAGAAAACAGTGTAGACCAGAAAATCAGCCTCTCAGTGGGCAGTATAACAAAAGGCTTGAACCTCCCCACCATCGGCCCTTATGTACCAGCAGTGCCCAAGAGATCTGTGCTGTAGTTGCCTCTGTATTGTTTAAGGACAATCTCCCTTTTTTTTTTTAAGATTTTGTTTGTTTGGGGCGCCTGGGTGGCTCAGTTGGTTAAGCGACTGCCTTCGGCTCAGGTCATGATCCCGGAGACCCGGGATCGAGTCCCACATCTGGCTCCCTGCCTAGCAGAGAGCCCGACGCAGGCCTAGATCCCAGGACCCTGAGATCATGACCTGAGCCGAAGGTAGAAGCTTTCACCCACTGAGCCACCCAGGTGCCCAAGGACAATCTCTCTTTTAAAGAGACATAATCATGACTCATAGAAATAGAAAATCAACATGTACAAAAGATTTTGCTTAGCTCTTTAATTAGTGAGGGAACCATGTAGAATTACATACACACAAACAAGAAGAAATGCTGCAGTGAAATTAGAAGAATATACTACTGGCTTATTCCCCAGGGGGCCTGGTAAACTGGTTGTATTTCCACGGGAAAAAAAAATAATTTGTCTATCCCTGGACAAGAACCTTTGCATTGCTCCTGGTACCTACAACTTGCGGTTTTTAAAGAGTTCCGCAGCAGTGAAAGGCACCGAGGCCTCAGAGACAGCTCGTTTTCCACTGAAGACAGCCAGTCCTGTTTTCAGGCCAGGTCAGGGTGAGGCCACCATCTGTCATTCAGCATCCAGGTCGTACCTCTCAGAGATGTCGGTGGGATTGGCCCTCACGATGATGCCTACATTGCCGGAAGCTCGGACTGTTCTAGAACTGGGGCAGAAGGTGTGGAAGCACAAAGAGGGTTCAATACAGGATTCTCCAACTCAAAGTGACCAAATTCTAAGGACTTTATCTTACAGAAGCAGAAACTGAGGCCCAGAGAGGAAAGGGTTTTTCCCAAAGATACCTTATCCTCTACTACATATACTTTTTAAGACAGGGGGTGCTGAAAAGGCGATGCCAAGGGGCTACTCGTGCCCCCTGGCCTCAGGAAGGTGACCACGGGACCCTTCCCTGCACTCATTCCATCCCTGAATCATATTTGCAAAACAGGGGTGGTAAGAATACCTCCCTCCCTGAGCTGGGCAATGTGGGGTTTATACAGCATGATTTAGATAAAATGCCTCCTAGCAGGTGCTCCCCTGGAGTCATTTCTCTTCCCCTCCTGAGTAGCCCCGTGACCCCAGGGCTATGACAAGGGTCATTCTGCTTTCACTCCCCCGAGGGTTTCAACCAAACAGAAAGACCTCAGCCTCTAGCCCAAGATGAGTCGCAGGTTCCTTTCCGGCCCAGGTTCAGTTCGCTGGAATGGCCTCAGGCTACCACCGCATTTCCTGTGCCAAGCTGGCCCATTAAACCAATTTTGGGGAAAATACACAAAAAGAAGAAAGCACACAAAAAAGTAAGCTAGCAGTGGCTCCCACCAGGAGGGGCTCAGGGGCGGGGGTTGGACGGTGGAAACGGGGACCCAAAGCCCCAGGGAATCGTTCCCTTCCCCTACCCCCACACCCCCACCCCCACCCCCACCCCGGGCACAGGGAACCCGCAAACAGAGACACTGAGTTTGTTTCCCAGCAGGCTGAAGTTGGCGTGACCTTCAAACAGCCCACAGGGCAGGGCTCTGTGCGTCTTCTGGGTCCTGATATGACTGAGCATTCGTCACAGCACTGGGCTGTGAACAACTCGGGCTCAGTTCTCTGCCACAATCTCAATTTCGGGGCATCCCTGATTTGCCTCTGAAGTGGCTGAGTGGTGGGGTTTTGCTTTGCTCCAACATGCACACTAACACCAATGGGCAACAGGGCCTCTCCCCTGCTCTGGAAGGAAAAGTAGGCTAAAAGCATCAAAGTCAGACAGGAAGGGACCCCCAAAGCTTCGGGGTCCAGCCCTCTGACTTCTGCGGGACCAGCCAGAACCAGGGCAGCAGAATCCTGGTTCTTCCAGGACCCATCAAAGCTCAGACCTCGGAGAAGGTCCTGCCCAGTTCTTCTGACACTTCGGAGTTTGCACACCACTTTCTTGTCCCATTTGAGAAAATCTGACCCTCTTTTGCCAGGTGAGGAACTGGGGACAGGCAGCTAAGCCAGGACCAGAACCCACATCTTCCATTGTGGATGTCAGCTGTAACAATGGGGAACTGAGGCCACAGGAGGGAAAACGACCTGCCCAAGGACACCCAGCAGGTAACCAGAGGGACTGGGATTGGAACCTCTGTCCATCCCAGCTCAAAGCTCTTTGCATTCTACCACCTTGCCTCTCTTCTTGGAGATCTCTAACCCCAGAAACTCTTCTCTATGGTGCCACAGACATTGCTTCTTAGCGCAGGGATGGCAAATAGATTTCCTCTAAGATGGATGGGTTGGCCATGGCAGCCTGGAGCTCCTTGTTGAGAGGACCACAGGTGGACCAGTGGTGGGGCGGGGGACACTTGCTGGGCCATGTCTGCCAGCAGTAGTAAAGGTAGACCGATCACTCTCCATGTCCTGTCCCTGTCCAGATTCTATTTTCTATTCTCACTTCCTTTTCTCTTGCATTGAGTGGCATTACCATAGGCAGACCAGGAAAATGGCAGAAACAGTCCACTCTGGAGCTCAGTCTTCTCCCTGAGATGGACAGTAAAGCAAATGTTGACTTTCAGCTCCTGAGAGCCACCATCTTTAGAAGAATTCTGATTGCTCTTGGAAAAATCAAAGTTCACAGTTTGAATCCATAGCTACCCTGAGATGGGAATGGCTCCCCACTGACTCCCACTATGAAAATGTAACATACTTCTTTGTCATACAGTGAATGGCTACTCCCAGTTCTTCCTTGCCTTGTCATTATTGTTAGGACTACATATTCTTTTTGCCTTGTGACTTGACACTACCTCTGAATAGAAAAGGTAAAGAATGCATCCAAGCCCATCAGCACCAGACTTGGCCATAAGATTTGTTTTAGTCCATAGGTCATGGCTAGAAATGACCACATACCACTTCCAAATGTGCTTCTGCTCACATCTCTTCAACTCCTGCTGTTTGTCATGCTAAGATTTTCCCCCAAACAGTTTCTGCCCCTTCAATTCATGTCCTTGGAATGAAGACATGGGAAATAGACTCAAACTCATCCGCTTCCTAATGCAAAGCCCTGTTGATCCAAGCAAAGCCCAATAGAGCCACATGGATGGACTGCACATCTATAAGGAAAAGGTATGTGATTATAAGTCACTGATGGGGGAACAGTATTTGTTTTACAGCCTTATCAAGCAAAAATAATAATAAAACACATACTGTTATTTGGGTCATTAAAACATTGAGATTAAAACATAATCTCAAAATGTAATCCATATTTTCATATCAGGTAATATAGACAAATGGACACATTTTTTAATTTATATAGGTTGTAAACTGACACTGTGGCATCTAGCCAAGATGACATCAGTATCTCAGGAACTTGAGCAAAGTGAGTCTGCTGCCAAGACTGATCACTACTCAGGAGATCTTCGGGGGTTCAAACCAGAGCCAAGAGCCAGAGATACGAAGACAGGACTCACATTGAAGAGGACAAACAAAAGTCCACTCAGTGCTGAGATGTTGCAAAGAGTGAAAGGTTTGGGGAACCATGTTTCCTCGCTGCCCCCTCAGATCCCTGGGAATACAGAGGAGCAGGCCTCCTCAGATAGCAAGGATAGGTCACATCTATAAGAGGCGAGAGAGAGTTGGAGCGTCCTTTGCAATCACAGAAAACTTTGAACACAATTTTACGTGTATCCTCAACTTAGGAAGTTGATTAGAATTTGAGCCGTTTCCAGCTTGCTGCTCTGCCTAAAGCCTGTATGAGAGCCAGGCCCTTCCTGCTCTGCCTGTGTCTCATCCCCTGGGGTGATGGCTACATGGAAAGCTGTCCTAGCAGTGGGGAAACTGAGGGCAAAGAAGGAAAAGTGATTCTCTGTAGTGAATGAGAAGGCGATACGAGCTTAGGGTCTCTAAAGGCTTACTCCCAAGTCCAGCGTTCCTGATGCCTCCCAAACCAACACTCTAGAGTTAGTCATTTTTACCCTATCTAGAAGAACACAAACTATAGGTGAAGAAATCATGGTGAATCGTGATCCCAGAGGCACAGCCAATCCTGGCCACCATCAGCAAGTGAGACCAGAACCATTGCTTCTCTCAGAAGAAGTAATAAGACTTTTCGACTCAAGGAATCAGCAGGTGTATCTCCTGTATCAGAGGGCATCATTCTGTCCATAGGCAACACTGCCCCATTTGAAGCAAAGTGACAAGACCAGAGTCCCTGGGCCACACTCCTCCTAAGTACTATTCGCCCTCCGATCGAAGGAGATTTGAGGCCTTCCAGGAGCCCTCCCATCTCACAGCTGTCAGGGCTGGCTGCTGACACCTTCAATGTCATTCCCACCCCGAATTCATATTAACTTAAAGTCACAAAAAAGACTGCACCAAGACATATTCCAGTGCAAGCCACAGAGGAAAGGGCTAAAAAGATTGAGACTGAATGAGACAGGCCCCGGATCTGTTTAACGAACTCAAGGAGGGTAAGGCTGAGGGTGCTCAGAGAGAGCCCGTGTTCCACTTTCCCCTGGACAGCATTACATGAAATTGTTTTCTCTCTTCTGAGAAATATGGTTTTGAATTTGAAATATGTTTTGAATTAGTGCTTCTAGGAACTGGCAAGTCACCATTTAAAGGGACATGACCTGTGTAGGATGGAAGGACATGATCTGATGCAACATGCAGGAGCCAAGAGGAGGAGCCAGTGTTCCAGGTGGTCCCCTGAGACTGGGCAAGTCTCTCCTCTCCCGGTCCTCAGTATTCCCCAGAACTGAGGGTTAGGAGAGGATTGGAAAAGTTCAGCTCAAGCATTCAGAAATCAGTTCCTCAGAAATTGCCCTGCTGTCGTGCCCTTGACCTCGACCCTGAAACCAGCAGGATCTGCAGATGCCAAGGAACTGGATCTAATTCTGTTTGCATTTAAACCAACTAGGCAAATAAAGCGTTTACTTTGTGTTGAAGATTCAGGAAAACTGCCAGAAGGAAAATGACCAACTGTGTTCATCCTCACACCATCAAAACAAATTAAATTTAAATTTTTCTCCAACTTTGAGGAAAACATGGTCACGCTTAACTGCTAAATCTCTTGCATCAGCTATAATGAAATTTAAGATCATGAATTTTCACATTAACGATGTTTTGCTTTAATTTCCACACTAACCATCATTTTATGGCTTAAAATTTTACTCCAGGCATCATTTTATGACTTACACAAATATTTAAGCATTATCATAAAAGTGTTTAAATCAACTATGAGAAAGGATCTTCAACACTTATAATAGAAAACTAACACCAAATTTATGACTATTGGAGGAATTTTCATCTTTCTGAAGGATATATTATCAAGGGGCACCTGGGTGGCTCAGTCAGTTAAGTATCCAACTCTGTTTCGGCTCAGGGTTTTGAGATCGAGCCCCATTTCAGGCTCTATGCTCAGTGCAGGGTCTGCTTGTCCCTCTCCCACTGTTCCTCCCTCTGGCTCCTGCTCTGTCTCTCTCTCTCTCTCAAATAAATAAATAAATAAATAAATAAATAAATAAATAAATAAATAAATAAAATCTTTTTTTAAAGAGTATATTTTCAGGAGCTCAAACATGAAGACTGAGAGAAAATGTATTTTTTTGTAGCCTTCTTTCTTGCTGACAAGTACTATAATACTTAGAAAGAAATGGCCCAAGAGAAGCTCAAATTGACAGTGTTATTTTTTCTGACTTAGCAGAGGCAGCACTGAAACCCAGGTCCCTTGCTTCCTAGTTCAGTTCTCAGGCCACAGCACAACCGTCTTCATGTTATGAATTAGCTCTCGCTAAAACGGCTTCTTGTCTCCAAAATAGGACTCTTCCCAACCACTAGGTAAAGCTTGTGAAGCCTTTCATAATGACTCATGCAGAAGCAAAGATTCCCCAGCACAGAAGCAAATCATAATATAAACACACCACAGCCTGGGGCTGTGACCAGGCTCTGTTCCTGGGGCACCATGGGCAGTCCCCAAACCAAGATGGCCCTAGTATGGCTAACTCCAGAGAGGACTAGAGGAAAATGCCCTCTAGTGTCTCCTTTGCCCTTATCATGGACACAGTGAAGAGAACTTCCTCGCACTGTCTGCCTTTTTTCTTTCTCTCTTTCCATCCGTCCCTCTCTCTCTTCAGTTGTCTGTCTCTCTGTAGATTGGATCCACTAAGGCCCCAATTCTCATGCCATCCTATGCCCATACCTTTGCCACAAAACAGGGAAGCTTTCTCCCACTCTGCCTTTGGCTCCTACCCTGAGACTTGCTTTGGCCAACGGGATGTTAGCAGACATGTCACAAGCACAGACATGTCACAAAGAAAAATTACCTGCACATTTCCACTCATTATTTGTGGTCTCTTCCACAAGCTGGGCTAGCCTGCTGGCTTATGAGAGACACATGAAGCAGGTACAAAGTCATGGCCACCCTTGATCATTTAGTAGCTAGCCAATTCCCCAGACGTGTGACCAGCTCAGCCAGTTTCAAGAGAGCTGACTAGCTGACCACCCCAGACATGAGTAATAAACAGGCAGTGTCATAAGCTACTGAGGTTTTGTGGTTATTCATTACCCAGCACTATTCTGGCAATAAATAACTGATACAAGACCCAGCAACATTTTTCCAGGGTCTTCTATGTCCTAGGCTAACTTCTGAACAGTAGAGGAAAATCAGTCATGGCCCTTCCTCTTGGGATCCCAAGCTACCAGAAAAGACACAGAGAACACCACCCCCTAGCAGAACTCCCAAGACCTAACCTCTGTCCTCTTACCAACAAGAAAACTGATCCGAAGGCAGAACGAGGTAGTGAAATCTCATTAAAAACAAGGTGTAGGTGAAATTGACAAATAATTTTTAGGAAATAACAGCTGTTAAACACACTTGGTTTTATTCTTCCACATAAAAAGCCCAGAGGTGGGCAATCCAGGGATTGTATAATGTTCTGCAAAGCCATCCAGAGTCCTTATCTGGGTGTTCCACCATCCTCAACATGGCATCCACCTCATAATCCATGACAGATGCTCAGGCTCCAGCTCTTACCTCCACATTCCAGCCAGCAGGATGGAGGCAGGACAGAAGAATGTTTCTAGAAGTCACACAGGACACTACCACTTATATGTCATTGGCCAAAACTTTGTCTCATAGCCACCTCTACTGCAAAGACTGGAAGTGAACTCTTTTCCAGACAGCTCTACACCTAGTCACAAATTAGAGTTTCTATTATTAAGAGGGAAGTAGAGGATGGAAATTGAGAAACAATTAGTAGTTTCTGCTATAAATATGTTAGAAAAGAAAGATCCTAAATCAAATATCTATGTTTCCACCTTAAGAAATAAGAAAAAGAAAAGCAGATTAAACCCAAAGCTAGCAGAGGGAAAAAATTAAAAATTAAAAAATTAAAAAGCAAAAACAATTGAAATTAAAAATAACAGAGAAAAAACACTGACGGTGGGTTCTCTGAAAGATCGATTAAATCGATAAAACTATCGACAACCTGCTCCAGGTAAGAGAGAGGAAACATATACCAAGAGAGATTATGTTAGTGCTGACCTTCTAGACATTAAACGCATAATAAATAACAGGGGAATGCTACAAACAAGTCTGTCCATGAATTTGACATCACAGAAAATATAAAACAGGTTTTAAATCAAAAAGACCTAGGTCCGTACAATAGCTCAACCAGGGGCTCAGCTCTAACCTTGGGAAAATGCTTTCCCTCTTTGCGCCTCGGCATCCCAACCTGTATCCTGGGGCAAGGGAGAGGGTAGGTCTGAATGCTTCATAAGTCTCTTCCGGCTCTTTCCTTTCCAGGATCCTAGAGTTAAGAGTCTGAAGGGATTAGCCTTCCATCAGATGCTGGTAGAGATACACCCTTTTATACACCCAGGTGACATCCCCCTTCAGCCTGAAAGCATTTACAGAACAAAAAGGCCAGCATCAAGCAGAAACTTGATTCAGACAGAGAGAACTATGAGAGCTCTCTCCTGGCCGCCTTTCAAGTTAAATAGAATTGGCTGTCTTGGGGGCCTAGAAGCTTCTTGGCTGGCCTGAGCCATAACCCTCAGGCATCTAATAATGGTTATATAACAAAGATCTTATCATACTATTCAACTCCTACCCTGGACCCAATACAAGGAAGCTGTGTGACTCAAAAAGATTTGAGAAGGGAGCACTCAAATATTCAAAATCCAGCCAAGTGATGTTCATGTGGTCCCATTTGGGGAGAGAAGAGAGACAAATACATTTTAATTTGCCACCATCAAATTATATAGCCTATATGTGCACTTTGTAGAGGGAAGAAACCTTTGCCCAGAGTCTAATGAAGACCTTCTACAACTGTTATAAAGCCTTACAATCCTGTGATTAAACTACTCACTCCCTTGTTGGCTGGGACAATATCTCAAGGCTTTCAAATTTTGTAGAGTAAAAATGTCTTCCATCTAATATACATAAAATTAGCTTCTTTGAAAAAATGCCTAGATCCATGTGCTTTGTCTTTATCTACCTGGAAATCAGTGTTACTGGATTTGTGGCCAAAGTTATTACACTTCTATAAATCAGACTCATTTAATTTCCAACTCTGAAATCCTCTTACTTTGAGATTCAAGTGTTGATTTCTCCCTCCCCTGGGGAGAAAAAGAAAAAAATCAGAATGGCACTGAAACACAGGGTCAGCGAAACATTCTGTCTGCCACAAAATTCAGGGCTTCCCTGAATTTCATATGAAATGTCCGAGTAACAAAAACAAAATGGCAACCATAGGTATAGAATGTTGACTCAGAACTTTGAGTGCAATGTCTTAAAGAATCCTTAAAAAACTCAAAGAGGTATTATGGTCTCATTTACAGGCATGGACACTGAAGTTCAGAGAACCCACTTAACATGTCCAAGATCACACAGCCAACACATCTGAGTTGGAATTTCATCCTCGGTCATCGCTCCAGAACAAAGCACTGAGTACAATCCCGGGCACAAGGTTAAGACTTGGAAATGTTACTATTATGCCAACTCCCCCATGAAATGATCCTTGCCCATATTTGGGCAAGGTGGTCCCAAGGTGGGCCCTAACCCTATGTCATGCTGACTTCCACAAGAGAAGTTACTCTCCTGTGGAGTACCAGCCCCCCGCCAACCTACCAAAACCAGAGGCTTTGTCTCATGTTGGTTTCTGAGAATGCTCCATTTCACTTTTCAGGGTTTCATCAGAACAGTCTTAAATCAGCTCTTCCATATCCCCAGGGAGTCAACAAACTATCTTGGAAATCAGTTATAAGGTTAAGTGAATAATCATCACGAGAAGGGTAGAAACTTTGGATGGTCTCAAACCTTCCTTCACAAAGAGCAGCTTCTACTGTATCTGCTGTGACCACTGATAAAGCACATTCAGGAGGTCTGAAATGGAAAAGGGGCTGTGTGTTGCATGCTGAATAGCGGACAGAGAAAATCCTGGACGAATAGATGTGGAGACACCAGTAGATAAATCCACTGACTTGGAAACCTTGAATCTCCTTCTTGACTGTTTTTAAAAAGTGTTTGTTTTTTTTTTTTTTTCTGCAAGAATTTGGGGTTTGCCTTTTCACACAGAGCTCTCCTGTCTCCCTGGAGCTTATCACCATGAGCGAGTATGTTTTCTCCCCTCCCCTCTGTTTACCTCTTTTAGGCAACAAGGCAACAAGAGAGGTTCTTGCTCAAACCCATCTTCCACGTCCGTATGGCACCGTGCAGGGATCTGTGTGTAATATAAGGAGACATAATCAAAGGCATTGCTTCTCAGAGGCCAAAAGCTTGCCCTTTCCCCACCCTTCAGTCTAGTTGCCCCAGCCCATCTGGCTCAGGTGATGGAGCACAGGGATGCGGGTGGCCACACAGAGGCAGCCTGTTGTGACACCAGGGAAGGCACGGACGTCCTTCCAAAACCCGGCACACAGTGCAGAGCAACAAGCAATCGCATGCACACGGGTCTCCTCACACTGGGCAAGACAGGAATTGTGGCTGCCATCTTTGACAGGAGCAAATGAGACTCAGAGAAGGGAAGTGATTTTCCTGAGTGGGAAGAGCAGAAGTGTGACTCCATCTAAAGGTGAGTAATCTTTGGGGCCATGGACCTCCCAGATGACTTGGTGTTAAGGGGAAAACATCCTTGGAAGGAATGGGAGAAGCCCATGTGTTGCCTCTGCATTACATGCTTTCCTGCGCTGCCCGTGGCCCCTCTGTCTCTACCCACTCTCCCAGAAGAGGATGGAGGAAGAATATAACTTAGCACCAAGAGGGATTGCCCACCAGGCGTTCCTGAGGAATTTTCTGTCACCATTGCACAGCACCTCAAGTGAGAGAGACTTGTCAGGAGCATGAATCCCCTCTTCAGAAGCTCAGGCCTCTCAGTGGCAGCCCCAAAAGGCCCAGGATGAAGCCCTCTGTCTCTGCACAGTAGATCCTGCACCGTGAAGTTTCACTGTAATAAAGAGATGATTCAGGAATGACTCAGAAACCACAGAATTTCAGAGACGTTCTCCTGGACCCAGAGCAGGTACAGTGATGCGAGCTTCGTCTTCCTCCTCCAGCCTTTGTACTTGGTGTCAGATGTGAGTAATAAGTGATATATTAAATGACTGGTGACAGTCCTTACCCTTCCTTCCTCCCCACCCCCACCACACTCAGAAGCCAGCCAGCATGACAAAATTTCAATACCAAAACCTTCACCGAGAACAGTGAAACTTTTATTCTCTTCATTTTCCCACAAGTCTCGAAATGATACTGGAAATTTTCTTCTGTCTCCAGTGTAATCGAAAAATATGTTTTTATTTAGAAGCAATCCAAAAGTCAAGCCTATTTTTAGAATGTGAATTTACAGAGGATTTTTCCAAAGGGTTCTTAAGTATCGATTGTGTAAGAGCTACGAAAGGGTTTTACTCGTGACAATCCCCTTTGGAGGGGGCCCAGGGGTTAGGATTCCTGGAAATTGAGAAGTTTAAATCCTTTGAAAAAATAAACCAAATTTCCAGCTCAAAAAGTATGGACAAGAGATGAGTTCACATTGAAAACAATTTTCTGTAGAAGAGACACATAAATTCATCCCACGTTTATTATGTAGGTCACAGATCTACTGTCACACAACAAATCAGCACTTCCTAAACTTGATGTAGTCCCACAGCAACGTGCCTCCCCTTCTTAGCTCTACCATCATTTCCTAAATCTTTTGCTTTAAACCATCTTATTCCTTTACACTAAAACAAATGTATAATCACTACCCTCCGTGGAAAATTCCACACAAAAATAAAGATAGTAGAAACAAATCAAAGTGCTTAAATTCTGGTCTCATGCTGTGATCTGCCAAAAACTGAGCCTTTAGGCTGTTTTGTTTTTGTTGAAAAGGGAGATCAACAACCACTCACAAGCCTTCCAGAGCAGGTAGCATCCAACTGAGCTCTCTCCCTTCGTGTAATTGAAAGGACTGCAAGCTATGATTTCTCTTATATGTGGAAACTAAAAAACAGAACAAACTAAATAAGCTCATAGGTAGAAAGAGCAGATTGGTGGTTTCCAGAGGTGAGGGGCGTGGGGGTTTGTGAAATGGGGGAGGGCAGTCCAAAAGTATAGCCTTCCCGTGATAAAATACATAAGTCACGCAATGCCATGTAAGGCATGGTTGTTATCGTTAATAACATTGTATTGCATATTTGAAAGTTGCTAAGAGAACAAATCTTAAAAGTTCTCATCACCAAAAAGCACATTTTTGTAACTACTTATGGTGACAGATGGTGACTAGACTACTACAATAATCATTTCCCCATGTCTACAGCCATCAAAGCTTTATGTTGTACACCTGAAACTAACGTAGTGCTACTTGTCATTTATACCTCCATAAAAATAAATAAAAATAAAAGCACCTATTGCATGGAGCGCTGGGTGTGGGGAATGGGCAATGAATCTTGGAACACTGAAAAAAAATAAAAATTAAAAATTAAAAAAAAATATTTGATATTTTAAAAAAATAATAATAATAAAAATAAAATAAAAGTGAAAGGACTAAAAAGGGATTCTCTCTCCCACAGTGGGATTTAGTGCTATGGAACATCATGTCCATGCTCAATCTTACATCATCCTACTTCCCACCAGGGGACTGTGCCCCACACTTTGGGAGAATATTGCGGTAATGCCCGCACTTATAGCAAACATCCTGGGGCGCCTGGGTGGCTCAGTTGGTTAAGCGACTGCCTTCAGCTCAGGTCATGATCCCGGAGACCCGGGATCGAGCCCCACATCAGGCTCAGTGCTTGGCGGGAAGCCTGCTTCTCCCTCTCTCACTCCCCCTGCTTGTGTTCCCTCTCTGGCTGTGTTTCTCTCTGTCAAATAAATAAAATCTTAAAAAAAAAAAGAAAGAAAAATCCTGAGGACTTTAAATGATCAGAGCTCTTAATCAAGCAGAAGTAAACTTAAAAGAAAGTGGAGTGAGCAATCTCAGTCCTTCCTCTCATGTGGACAGGACCTTGTGTACGTAAAGAGACCTCACTCCCTGTGTCTCACTTAACCACAGGTAAACCACCCTAGAACTCAGTGGCTACAATCACTTATCATCATTTCCTTGTGTGCGACTTGCATGGGGGTTGACTGATCTAATGTGGGCTTCGCTGGGATACACGTCTAGAATGACCCTGATCTATGTCTCCCATCCTCCTCCAGGACTAATGGACGAATGGGGCCACGTCCTTTTGTGCCAATAGCAGAAAAGGAAGAGCAGAAGTGGTTTGAAATTCTAATACTGTCCTTTTGCTCACAAACCACTGACCAAAGAAAGTCACTTAGTCAAGTCCAAAATCAAAAGCGAAGACATATACTCTGCCCGTGTCCCACATCAGTGCCGTGGCAAAGGTACGGCCATAGGCACGAGTAAAGAGTTGGAAACAGCAATGCCATCTACTACACTCCATGTCTCATTTAACCTTTCTGGAAATCTTCATTTGACTGTTCCTTACAATATCAACTGCAACACGCTTGGAAGTAAATTTAAGTTCCTATATTTATGGTCAACTGGTTCTCCACAGAGTGCCAACACCATTCAATAGGGAAAGAAGAGTCTTTTCAACAAAAGGTGCTGGGATCACTGGATATCCCCATGTAAAACAATGAATTTGGACCCCAACCTCACATCAAACACAAAAATTAACTCAAAATGGGTGAAAAACCTACATGTAAGAGTTAAAACTATTTAACTCTAAATAGTTTTAACTCTTAGAAGAAAATATAGAAACAAATCCTCATGACCTTGGGTTATGTGGTTGGTTAAACATGACATCAGAAAGATAAATGACAAAAGAAAAAATAATAATTAAATTGATCTTCATCAAAATTAAAACCTTTTGTGCTAAATTCAAAAGACACTACCAAGACTGTGAAAAGACAATCGACCAAACGGGAACAATATTTATAAATCATATACCTGATAATGGTCTAGCATCTAGAGAACTCTTAAAACTGAATCCAACTTTTAAATAGGCAAAGGATTTTAACAGATATTCCCCCAAACAAGATAAACAAATAGCCAGTATATCCACGAAAAGATGCTGGACATCATTAGTGAGTAGGAAAACACAAGTCAAACAATAATGAGATACTACTTCATACCCACTAGTATGGCTGAGATAAAACACAGAAAACAGCCAGTGCTGCCAAGGATGCAAAGTGAGTGGAACCCTTACACATTGCTGGAAGCCATGCAGGACGGTACAGCCACTCTGGAAACAGAGTTACTGTATGACTCAGCAATTTCACTCCCAGGTGTGTGTGTGTGTGTGTGTGTGTGTGTGTACACACACATGTGTATATATGCAAATGTATATATGTCTATATATCTCCGAGTTGTGTATATATATATATATATATATATATATATATATATGATAACATGGCAGTTAGAAGACTTGCACACAAGTATTCCTAGTGACATTATTCACAGAACCAAAAAGTGGAAACAACATAAATGTCCATCAACAGGCGGATAGATAAAGTATGATATATTCACATAAGGAAACATTATGTTTTTTTTTAAGTATTTTATTTATTTATTTGAGATGGAATAGTGCAGCAGAGATATGAAGAGAACAGAGCAGGAAAGAGAAGGAAAAGCAGGCTCCCTACTGAGTGGGGAGCACAAAGCTGGGCTTGATCCAGGACCAGGATCGTGACCTGAGCCAAAGGCAGACGCTTAACCAACTGAGCCACCCAGGTGCCCTGGGAATATTATTTGATAGAAATGAGGAACCAATACATTTTAAAATACAGATGAATCTTGAATAGGGTCATGATAAGTGAAAGAAACCAGACACAAAAGACTACATATTGTAGGATTCCTCTACCATGAATTGTTCAGAATAGGCAAGGTCTATAGAGATGGAAAGTATATTCCTAGTTGCCAGGGACTAGAAGAAGAGGAACAGAGAGTGACGACTAATGGGTATGGAGTTCCTTTTGGGGTGATTGAAATATTCAGGAATTAGTGGTAATGGTGACATGACTCTATGAGTATAATAAAAACTGAATTTCTCAATAAAGCTGTCATTTTAAGCATGAATTTAAAAAACAATCCAGGGGCACCTGGGTGGCTCAATCGTTAAGCATCTGCTTTTGGCTCAGGTCATGATCCCAGAGTCCTGGGATGGACCCCGCATCGGGCTCCCTGCTCGGTGGGAGGCCGGATTCTTCCTCTCTCACTCCCCCTGCTTGTGTTCCCTCTCTCACTAAGTCTCTATCAAAAAAATAAACAAAATCTTTGAGATACCCCACATCATTACCCGTTGGAAAAATGCACATTTGATTCACAATGAGATACCAACACACACCTGGCTAAGTGGAGAAAATAAAAAATGATGGGGGGGAAAATCCACTTGAGGAGATGCAAAAAATAGGATCATTTGCACGTTGCCAATACGAATGAAAAATGGGACAGTCACTCTGGAAAATAATTTAACACTTTCTTTCAAAACTTAAACTGGAGTTATCATATAATTCAGCAAAAACACTCTGGGGCATCTCTCCAAATTTATTTCCATATGGAAGCTAGTTCTTGAGTGTTCATAATAGCTTTGTTTGTGACAAAGACCAGAAACCATTTAAACATCTCAACACCTGAATGGCAAACACACTGAGATCTGTCCGTACCATGGATTATGACTCAGCAATTGTAATGAATGAACTACAAATACACAGGGTAGCTTGGATGAACCTCAAATTATGCTGAGAGAGAAAAAAATACAGCAATCTCAAAAAGATGCATACCTACTGCATGTTTCCATTTATGTACCACTCATGAAATGACATAGTTACAGAAATCAAGGATTAGTGGTTTCCAGGGATTAGAGATGGTGGGGAAAGAGGGCAGGTGACAGGTGACAAGAAAGGGGTAACGCACAAGAGTCTTGTGGTGATGCTAGTTAAGTGTCTTGATTGTGGTGGAATCACATGAACCACATATGTAATGAAATTACCCGTAGGGATGTGTGCCGACCAATCCATGTATAACTGGTATAGGTTGAGTGAGCTCAGTGGATTGTAACAATGTTCATTTCCTGGTTTTGATACTGTTTGTGATGTAAGATGGTAACACTGGGGAAGCCTGGGTGAGGGGTTCACGGGACCTCTCTGCACACTTTTTGACAACTTCCTACAAATTTGTAATTATTTTCCAAACAAAAGTTTTTAAAAGCCTGAATTTGTCCTCATCCAAAATGTGCTGCTCTTCCTGAAATCTCCCATTTCACGTCCACAGAAGCAAGCGAAAGCTAGACACAAAGACATCTGCCCAAACTCCTCCTCATCCTTCCCTCTCAACATCAAATAATAATGACGATAGTGATAACGAGAATAATAAAGCAACGTTCATTGAGTGCTTCTACTCTAGGCTTCTTACAGCATGCATGGCTGAATTTTTTCCTGAGGAAATGAGGGTCCAGGAGCTAATAACTATGGTCAAGGTCATACAGCAAGCTAAGAAGACAGGCCTCTCAGCTGGCATTCTGGCTCTATTGCCGATGAGCTATAGACTCACCAGATTCAACATTCACGCCTCAATGCCAGCTTCAGTTCAAGATTTCATGTTTCTCTGCCTGGACTAAGATTCAGTAGAGGAGCCCGCTGACTAGTCTCCTACCCCAGACCCAGAGGGAAGGAAGCAGTTATACCATATATCTTTGAATGGTAAACAACCCCTAACAGAAGATAATCCCCCTGTTCCTCATGCAGACAGGTCTTAGTGTTTTTGCCAACTTGCATAGATAAATGTTCAGCGCTGTGGGAGCCATAAACCAACCTCTACTGGCAGGGATCCAATATAGTATGTGTTTACAATGGCATATGACATGACATACATGAATTTGGATGTAACTGCTATCCTCACTCACTTTCTGAAATGACTCACAGGCCTTCATCTCACACAGCTCTCCAAAATAAATTATCTCCATTTCTTATTTGAAAAATAGTGCTTTTGAACCCATTTATGATGCTGTCCTTGAAGGGCTGAAAGGACTCATTCATATGACGTCAAGAAAATTGAGGTTTTTTTTACATTTGCGCTGTAGGTCAGTGGTTCTCAACACTGAAGGAGAATTAAAATTATACTGTATTTAAAAAGACAAGGAAAGGTCAGAAAGATCATACGGTGTGATAAACTTCAAAGTTGCTAAAAGACTAGATGTTTACTGTTCTCAACACAAAAAGGGAATGATAATTACGTGGTGTGATAAAGGTGTTCGTTGTCTGTGGAAATAAGAATGTAATACAGTCATGTATCATACCAGCATGTTGTAGACCTCAAGCTCACACAATGTTACATACCAACTGTATCTCGACTTTTTTCATTGGGGAGATCACCTGGAAAACTGTAAAAACTATCAGTGCCCACGCAGTGAGTTTACTGGCCTGGAATGGACATGGGGTATGGCATTATTTCAAGTTCCTCTCGTGACTCCAAGTGCAGCCTGGTCTGAGAATCACTTGTTTACAGGCATAGAAATCTCCACAGTGTAGTACTGTGGTTCTTAGCCTTGTTTATACACAAGACTCACAGGGAAAGTTTTGTGAAATTCCTGAAGCCGAAGCATCACCCCCCACTCTCCACAAAAAAACTCTGATTTAGTTAGGTCCCAGGGAAATGTTACATTTCAAAAGCACCTCAGAGGGATCTCATCTGTGACCAGAGTTGAGAACATTCAATGCTGCCAATTAAGAGTATTGCTTTATAAGTGAGATTCAAAAGACTGTTTTACCCACCATCCAATACTTACGGCGGTAAGGTCATGGCCCCTCTCACCTCTGTCCCTGCCCCACTGACCCCATGACTACAAAACTGCATTAAATGGCTTGGCTTTCTTCTGTTTCCTATGTGTCAGGTGACCTCTATAAGTAACCAAAGATAGCACTGATGGAGCACACTTTCACCTAATTTGGCTTCCCCAAGTAACGCCCGGTTGTTCTAAATAAAGGAATTGAAAGACTGTCCCTCAAGGTGAGATATTTTTTGAGAACTCAAATACAAAGCAATTCTTCTATCTGAAAGATAGGTTGGGAAGATGTCACTTTATTTTTGCACATATTATTAACAACTATTCCTTGAATGCTTACTATACCTAGGCATCATGCTAAATGTCTTATATCTACCTGATCTCACTTAATCCTAAAAATAGATATAGGACATGTAATTAGCATTATCTCCATTTTTCAGAGTTGAAAGCCGAGAGGTGAAGTCCATTTGTCCAAGGTTAGCACCCAGCAGGTGCGCAGAGACAGAAGGTGGACCCAGATCTTTTATGCCCAGCACTGTTCAGCCCCTTCTGGCTCAGTCGTCCTCAAGATACTGCCACGGGAGGCTTCTGGACTTCTGTTCCAGTGCCCAGAGAGGATCTATGGTCCTCTCCCCCCCTCCCTGCCATTGTGGTCCAGTCAGACCCCTTCCCCCCTCAGCGTTCCCTGGTTCCCTGGCTCTGTGACATCACAGCCTCTTCTCTGCTCTGCCAGCTGCGGGTGAGTGAGCCCCCAAGGGTGACCTGAGAGCAGGACAGTGTCATTTTTTTCTGTACTTAAAAGGACAATGTCTCCATCCCTCCTGGATACCTTTGCTGTAGGAAACAGAC
>PITA01013823.1:0-56055 GCA_004023965.1 Spilogale gracilis | reverse complement strand
ACAATGACAAAATGTCCAAATAGTGTTTTCTTGTAGGAAATGAGAGTACAAAAAAACCTATTTTCATTTATTGTGAACATTTCTGAAAACAAAGTTCTACCATGAAAGTCACTCAAATAAAAACTTTTAGTAAAGTTTTGCAGAGTTAGGAACCATTGTTTTTCAGCAAACTGTGGGTGAGTCATAAGATGTGAGGTGAGCCTCTGGACTCTGGGAAACATACTGAAGGTTACAGAAGGGAGGGTGTGGGGGGCTAGGGTAACCAGATGATAGGTATTAAGGAGGGCATGTGTTGTGATGAACACTGGGTGTTATAAGCACCTAATGAATCATTGAACACTACATCAAAAACTAATGATGCACTGTATGTTGGCTAACGGAAAATAATAATAATAATAATAATAATAATAATAATAAAGATGTGGGGTGAGCAGAGTCCGTGCTTCATGGATGTTTTGGAAAATGATGTGAGTATTGTGTCTTCAGTATCTACTGCTAGAGAATGGTAACAATTATTCTTAGGTTCTGATGCAAGGGTGCAAACATGGGAGTTCATGAAGATGCTGGAGGTAATTAATCTCATGTTATAGGGTGAACGAGGTGGAAAAATAATGTTTTTAGTAGGGTTATGTATTAGACTCAAATATCTATATGGATTAATTAATCAATCTTTAGTTATAACTCCAGGAGCTCTCACACCTTTGGCTATTTTTTTTATTTCTTTCCATTACAGGTTTTTATTTTTCCTTAATATTTATCTTTCCTCCATAAATAGTCTTCTAAAGTCTGTAAATAATATGATGAGCTCTTCAATATGTCATTATATTCTCCTGCTATTCTCAAGTTATGGCATTTGTCAGGTCTCAGTTTAAATTTTCCACCGTGGGAGTGTTTCCTAACCCTCCATCCAAAGTTCTCCCTGCCTTCCAGTCTCCATGTCAATACCCTATTTGTTTTCTTCATAATACTTATGACTGATTATAAACATGTCTATTTACTATGTCCCTAGTTTTCCTCTAGACTCTAAGCTTCATAATGGAAGCTCTTCTGTCTCCTTCACTATTATATCCCTAGCACTTAGGATGGTTACTTACACACGTGAGTGGCATAATGCATATTTGGTGAGGGAAAGACAGGATGAATGATGTTTTCTCCCACACAATGAACTTTTCTCCATGGCTCACTAACTCTAGAGACAAGATTTGAGTTACTTGTAAAATTCACTGATGTGAAACATGGTATTTCTTAAACAAGATTATGTAAAATATTCACAATTTTAAGGCAAGCTGAGTTTAAAAAATCATACAACTTTTTTGTGTAAGTTGTTTCGGAGTGAAAAACAGGCTGCACAATCTCAAATTTGAGTTAGATTGAGGAGCTACTTTATAGGCTGCATACTAATTCAGTTCAATTCAGTGTAATCCATTTTCATTTTAAATATTAAATTAATTCATCCCACATTGCATAAAAAGACAAAGACAAAATTCTCTTGCTATGGGAGCTTCCAGTCATGTGGGGGACTCTGATGATTGCATGCATAAAATAATATGATACAAGCAAGAATTTGATTCATGTGTCATCCAAAATTTGTATAGAAAGAACTGTAATCAGATGACTGAGGATATAGAAGTTCCTGAGGAGATGGGAGAAGAGCACAGGCAGATGGAAGCCGAGAGCTCATGTGGGGAGGGAAGAGTCAGACATACTCAGGGGATAGGATGTAGGAGAGTTTTCCTGGAATTTATAGCATATTTAGGGAACTCTTGAGAAATAAGACTAGAAGTAGGTTGGGGCAACCTGGTGGGGGGGGAATCTTACATTCCCAATACTCTAGGGTTTCTCTGCAGATTTAAACCTAGCACTCTATCCAGTCTGTATAACATGCACTGTTTTATTTTTATATTGTTTCATATTTTATATGTTATATTAATATATTTATTTTCTTCTGGGGGAGAGGACAAATTGAAAAATTTTACTTAAATGGATTTTAAGCTGGCACCCACAAATGACATTTTTTTGGTAAAACTTATTTCTCATGTGATAATAACCTGAATTTCAATATCTTCTCCTCCATTCACAGACATATTTGTCTTTATTAAAAAAAAATCTATAATGAAATAGAATCAAGAGTATCTAATGCTTTAACCATGAGCTTAAACTGTGATCCAGCGTTTCTTTCCTGAACTCTTGGTCATCCTTCAGTTGTCAGCTCAAACTTCATTTCCTTGCGTGCCCTTCCCTGATGTGCCTACTCTCCAACAGAGCTCTTATCTCTGGTATTTTAGGACACTTTGCAATATTGATCGATAATAGCAATCCTGCCTTATTCACTGAATGGTAAGTGTCATGAGGGTGGACCCTCTTGCTCAGTGCAATTTGTCCAGCAACTAATAGAAACTGTATTACCAAAGATGAAATAGTAAGTTTTTGCAGAATTAATGAATGCCCAGTGATTTTTATTAATAATTTAAGAGATATTACTTCTCTAAATTATGAATATACCATGGATTTCATGATATAAATATGTTCTCATGCATTGAGGTGTCTTAGCATATACATCTGCAGTTGTACACATCCAATGTTCTAGCTTGAATAGATGGAATGATTGTTGTGCCTGCAAATCTTTGGTTTTCCACTATATATATATATATATATATATAATATATCATATTACATTATATTATAATATATATACATTTATATACCTTAGATATCTTATACATTATTTATATATAAAATCTTCATTATCTATTAAAATAAGAATGGTGAAAAATACCCACTTTTTAACACTAGAGTCTAGGAGTGTTTTCTTATAGCAGTGATCCTTTGAATTAATTTCTGCTATGCTCTTTTATTTCTAATGGCTATCTGCAAGATAGTTATATGTGCTTCGGCAATACTGAGTCAAATGAGATGAGCACATTTTTTAAAGGAAATTGCTAATTGCCACAGTGATGTTGTCTTTAACTATTTTATTTTATATTTAATAGCTTCAATTTGGCTAAATATCAGAGTCCTGCTTAAAAATAATGCTGTATTTTCGTTTCTGATATGTGTTCATTGAGTTATTGCAAGCAATGTATCTCTATTTTCACTGTTTCTCCTTGAAACAAACAAGGGATCCTGTTTTGTTGGTCTTAATCCTGCAGACTAGAACATTTTTCCTTTTTGCCTTATGACACATCTAAGGAACTTTTCTAAGCAGTTGGCTTTAAGATTTAAGTAAGCTCAGAATTTGGTTCCTTTTGTGTATTCATTAACTTCATGCAGACAAAGCAGATGGTCACTTGTATAATTGCTTATGTGTTTATAAAGAAAATCAATTAGCACTACCTCTGTGGAGTTCTTACCTTCTTTTCCTTAAATTCTCATCAACAAATGTATTGGTAGAGTCAGCTTTTGGCATGTGCAAATTCCCATACTTGTGTGCAGGCTGAGAGGTCTTTATAATGTTAAGGAGCTTGAAGAGCATCAAGAAAAGGACAGGGGAGACAGTGAGAGAAGGGAAAAAAAGAATGATAGCAACAGAAGAAAAACAGTGAGGGATCAGAGCAGCACAAGTGAGCACACTTAGAAATCTGCCATTAATCATAAGGAGGGGCACTTTTTCAGTGATCCCTAAGAAGGCTTATGAAAGGGGTTATTGGCTAGATTGTTCCTGAAGCATTTTTAAAAATAGGAAAGGAATGTATACAAAATACTGAAACTCTGAGAGGATAACTGAGGTTCATGCAGAGTTGTTGTTCCTGGAAGTTGATCTCTCATCAAGCTGTCTGGAGTCAAGGGTAATGGGAGTAGCTTCTCTTTTCAGCTTTTCCTGTGCCATTCATCCTTGACACAAACCAGCCAGCTACTACAGTGTGGGCAAAGAGCCTGCCATGTTTTTTCAAACGTGCCCCGGCTGTGGGACTTGGGGAGAATGTTTAGAGGTGACTAAAAGTTGAGTTTCCATACTCACTTATTATCTTATTTAGATTTTACACGAGGGGCATATCATTACTCAAAGATTTAAAAAAAAAAAAAAGCTAGTAGCACAAGAGATGACTTTTTGTATATTTTCAGTTGCTTAATTTTTGCAAAATTTTAAAATGAAGGAAAGGAATGATTCTGTTTTTTGTTTATTCATTTGTTTTTTTGTTTTGTTTCGTTTAGATTCCACATATAAGTGTAATCAAAGGGTATTTGTCACTTAGCTTAATACTCTCTAGGTTCATCCATGCTTTTGCAAATGGTATGACTTTTTTATGGCTGTGTAATATCCTATAGGTGTGTGTGGTTGTGTGTCTGAGTGGTGTTTACCACATCTTCCTCATCTATTTATCTATTGATGGACATTTAAGCTGCTTTCATGTCTTGGCTATTACAAATAATGCTACAATAAGCATAGGAGTGCACATATCTTTGATAGCTGCCAGAGGGGCGGGAGTAGGGGGATGGACAACATGGGTGAAGGGGAGTGGAAGATACAGGCATGAATAAGTCACAAGAATAAAAGGGCACTATGTAAGAAATGGAGCCAGTGATACTGTGATAGCACTATATAGTGAGGGTGGTAGCTTGTGGTGAGCATAGCATAATGTTTAAACTTGTCAAATCACTATGTTATACAAAATAAACTAATGTAACATTGTATGTCAATTATACTCAAATTTAAACAAAAAGAAAACAAAATGAAGGAAAGTAGTTCTGATCATTTGCATAGGTCCAATATTTAACTACCCTGAGAGAAGGGATAAGTTTGTCGCAATTGGTGGTCCTTCTACTATAAAGATGTCAAGAAAATAGAAGCCTATTATTGTCACAGTTCTGTCATTATTGAACTCTTTGCCAGTATATTTGAGAAGTCATGATGGTTTCAACAAGCATATCTGTTTCCATAATTTTAAAGTCTTCTGATCAAAATAACATTACCTAGCACATGCAACCTCTACCCAATGTGATTTTAAAATATTTCTAGATGTGTAAATTCTGCAAAAGTGGTAAATCTGCCCTTCAGAACTCCTCAGGTTGAAATTAGATGGCTCTCCAACAAATTTCTCTTTCTGCCCTATCTTGCTCTTAAAGTAATTATTTTTCCCCAATGTTATTATCTTAACAATCAACCAGTATTAATTTTTTTATTGAAAAGTTCCAACAAAATGTATCTCCATTAAGTAAACAGTATTAGCTTTGTGTGTGTCCCTTTGTTTATGCACAAACTAACATAGATTTACATATTTCTATATAATCTATACATACTACATGTTATTCTGCAACTTAATTTTTTTACTCATAATATACTAGAATATTTTCTGTTTCTAAATCCAGAGACTTAAAATGTACTTTTGAAGGCCATGTGGTATTCTGAAGTATGAATACATCTTTAATTATTTCTCTACTTACTGTCAATTACCTTCCTCCCCATTATTCCACATGCTGAGACAAGTTTGTAGTATAATGAAAGAGTATATGTTATATATCTTTGATTATTTGTGTTTTTTTTTTACTTGAGTTTCCTGAAGATAAAACTGCCAGGTTATAGAGATTCTGTATTTAAAAATTTGGTAACTCTAATACTGAAAAAAATAAAAATAAATAAGAACTTGGTAAGTCTTACTAAATTACTCTCCAAAAATATTGTATCAGTTTGTAAATCCACAAATAATATAGATGATTGTCTTTTCCCCACATTCTCACCAACAATTCATGTATTAGAAAGGAGTCTTCATACTTGAACCTCTTGGTAATCACTACTTTAAAACTCTCCTGCTTTACATGCTGTCTTCATATGTTCATCCTCATTCATGGTTTTAGTACCAGAAGCTGAACTTCACTTCTGCCTCCAATGTTGATTGTTATTTCCTGCCTCCTGCATACCCCAACAATGTATTTGCTGAAACTTTCCTCACCTAACATTGCTTAGGGCCGTAACGTTTATGAGTATTTCTTTTATTCCTGGGAAGCTTGACTTGAGAATAAACACATCTGTTTTCTTGACACATATTCATTTGTTTGAAGACTCCCACATCATGGTGAAAAATATTATGTAAATGAGGTAAAATTTAGGGTGTCTCCTAATTTCCTATATAAAAATTTATCTGGAAAGAGAGTTCATGGGAAAAAGACTGCCTGAAAGCAAGAGATAAACATTTTTTACAATAGTATCCTCAAAATACTTTGTGTGAGCTTAGGGGGTTAGAAGGATCCTTTACTACATATGGACTAACTTGTTCAATATTTTTTTTCCTGGCCTATTGATAAAAAAATGAAATCAAGTAAGCAAATTGAGTTATTTTAGATATTCTCTTCAGTTCAAGGTAAGTTACAAAAAGACATAAATAGCCAATAATTTTATCTTGACACTGAGATTATATTATAGCAGGAATAGAATTATACGGGATTTGATGTCTTGATACTTCCCCATCATCACTTATTCAGACTGGCAATTTTTATTTTCTGTACAAAAATAGAAGAACATTTATTGCATTATGGCAGCTGTCAAAATAATGTTTTCCTATTGTTATTAGTAACTTTTATGACCTACATGCAAGCTAGAAGGTAAGATTGTATACCAAGATTGAAACGTAAGGTTTTGAATGATGATATACTTGTTACAACACTAGGAATTATTTTGTTACTTGAAGCTGGTGAGATGTACAAGATTTAAAACTGTTTTATGGACAGTTGTACATGAATATATAAGAGGTATGTGTTATGCTCACACACATGCACACACATACACATAGAAAATAATTATATAGTTCAGTAAAAAAAATTACTAGGACAGTGATAAGCAAGAGAAGTACAGTCTAACAACTAAATATTTTGGAAGCTTTGGAGTCCAACTGAAAAGGAGGGTAAATCTTCTGCTTAGACCATATAGGTTTATAGTTTGGGAGTTTCCAGTTTCTTCAAACATAACTATTAGTAGCAGAGCTGGCACTGACAGCCAGGCATTAGTGGACTTAATGACTTTCACCATATAAAGTATTTTATTCATGACTAGAAGGATCCAGAATAGCAATCCTTTATCTCTTTATTTTTATCTCTGTGCTAATAAAGTAAAGAAAAAAAAAAAAAGAAAAGTTGCCACAGGTATTACTTATTTTTTTTTACCTAATTGAGGATAGAAGGGATGTGAGACCATGTTTTAATGGTCTTAAATGAATTCATGTTTTAATAACTGCCCATTTGCTTGTTCACCTGTCTTTCTTTCAAATATTTGATGTAAATTGAATAGATAGAGATAGAGATCTCTTTCAGGGTAGTGGATGAAATCTTTACAGGGTAATTTGACAATCGTGAGAATTTTGAGGTGGTGTAATTGAATGGAAGAAGAGAAGCATTATCAGCATAGAACGCCACCAAACACTGATACAATCAGTGTAAGACCCCTAACAGATGGGACAGCTGGATGGCTCAGTTGGTTGAATATATGACTCTTGGTTTTGACTCAGGTCATGATCTCAGGGTCCTTAGGTTGAGTTCTGCATTGGGCTCCATGCTCAATGGGGAGTCTTCTTCAGATTCTTTAAATACATAGATAGATAGATAGATAGATAGATAGATAGATAGATAGATAGATAGATGATAGATAGATAGATAGATAATAAATAAATAAATAAATTTTAAAAAGAGCCCTGGGAAAACCCAGTATTGGCAGATATTTTCATGTTAATGGAATCCGATGGTGCATAGTTCATGCATATGTTTCTCACCCTTACTGCCATCATATTTTGTCTTGAATCTGAATCCTGTCCTCAGGTGATATACACTGATGTTCTTTGATACCTTTTGAAAAGTTGGAACAAAGCTATGGTAGGATGTATGGATGAAATCTATTTCTAAGAATGGTGTAAGGAAGAGAAAGAAGAAACATCTGGAGGAAAGTATGATGTGTGTTTCCAGTTTAAAAAAATTTCTGAGCTAGTAGGAAAGCTTACTAATTGCATATAACATATGGAGGGGCACCTGGGTGGCTCAGTCAGATAGGCGTCTGACTCTTGATTTGGGCTCAGGTCATGATCTCAGGGTCGTGAGACCAAGCCCCGGGTGGCCTCCATGCTGAATGTAGAACCTGCTTAAGATTCTCTCTCTCTTCCCCTCCTTCCCTCCCTCTCCACTGCTCACATGTGCACACATGCATGTTCTCTCTCTCAAAAAATAACAACATGGAAAAATTTGAGATTTTCTTATAACTACATTGATGTTTTTCAGTCTTTTCCTGATTACTTATGCATTTAGTACAAAGACTTTTCCTAGGGGGAAAAAAAGGGTCATTTCTTTTGATAATCAACACTCTTTCTGGATTTCTTAAATATAGTAGCTCTGTAAATTTAATACAATAATCTTTGGTCAGTTACGTGCCACTAGAATTGGGCTGATGCTTTGAGATATTTAGAAATCCTTGATTTAAACAAATTATTCCTACCTTAAAATATTTCCCTTTTTTAGTAGAATGGAGAATTAATTACCTAAATTAAACTTTTTTTTTAAACAGGTACATCTCAGGTCTGATCAATTATAACTTAAGAAGTTTTTTGATAAATCATTTCTTTACGGGCCCATTGCAAATATACTGATCTTTGGAGTGTGCTGTTTTCATTGCCCAATACTGATGCTTCTTCATCTACTTCAGTATATCTACTTCTCACATCATCTGCTTGGCAATGGAAATTATTAGAGGAAATTTCATAATAGCAATATTTAGTATGAAATACAATTTTTATTATTTTTATTTATTTTTTAAACCATTGAAATACAATTTCTTAAAAAAGATTTTATTTATTTATCTATCTATCTATCTATCTATCTATTTATTTATTTATTTAACAGAGCAAAATACAGCTGGAGAGGGAACACAAGCAAGGGGAGTGAGAGAGGGAGAGGCAGGATTCCTGCCCAGCAGGAAGCCTGATGTGGGGCTTGAACCCTGGACTCTGGGATCATGACCTGAGCCACAGCTTAATGACTGAGCCTCCCAGTTGCCCCATGAAATACAAATTTTCAAATGCACTACAAGTAGCAAGGCATGTGCTTCAGGCCATTAGCAAATGCAATGAAGTTCTGTCATATCTTTGTGACAAACTGTTTTTGCAAATGGTCAAAAATACCGGCTGTATTCAGGGATATTTATGTGGTTTAAAAGTCATGTGTATAGTGGAAAGAGTTTCATCCTTTCTTTTGAGATGAAAGCTCAGAAAAGAACCTTTTTTGTCAGTTGCTGAAAGTGCAGAAGTAGGCTACGTAAAAATCCGCTATTGCAACTCAGTGCTTGTGAGTAGAATCGAGGTGCTTCAGCAGGTCTGGGAAGCCGTTGGAAATACTTTTACAACAGTGAGCACCAATGTACAAAATGGTCATTTGTGATAGTAGCATATTCCCACAGAGCAAGTTCTGGGTTTGGGCTACTATGTTAACAATAATGACAGAAATCCCTCCCTCACATTTGCATAAGGCTTAGATTATTCAGAGTAGGAAATTGCTATAACTAAGAGCTCCAGGATGTCAGTTGCTTGGCATAATAAACATTAATCAATTGTCTAACTGGTCTAGTATGGACCCCAGGGGTGCCAGGGGCTTCTGTTAGCTCTCTTCTCCCCTAGGGCCTTGCCACTGTCCTGGATTTTCCACAGCAGATGAGGGAAGGAACAGAGCAGACAGTTTCACAGTATGTTTTTATGGGCCTGTTTTAGAGATACCTTTTATCACCCCTATCCTCGACCTGTAGGCCAGAACTCATTCAGATCTCCACACCTAAACAGGAAAATTGGGGAGAGATGACATAGCTTTCTTCCCAGAGAGTGAGAGGAAATAGTTTGTGAACATCTAGCCAGTCTCTGTCAAAAGGCTTTATGGTATATGAGTTCATTTCATGCTGTTGGATCCTGAAAACCACCATATAACATTCTTAAGGTGGTCATTTTACTCCAAAGAATTGATGAAAGTTAAACACATAACTGAATTACCAACAAGCCAAGCTAGAAACTGCTACAGATCTTCAGAATGAGTCTTTTTTTTTTCTATCAAGAAACCCAGCAATTTTTCCACTGAAGTTTGTGAACTACTACCTTTTGTAGGAGAGTTTTGATTTTATTTTATGTGACAACATATAAACCAAGAATAGAGAGTTAGTCAATATACTGGTGATCCTGAAGTCAGAACCTCTATGTGCAACTCTGGGGGGCAGATTTCCCTAGGCTACAATTAATGCCATCTCCCAAGAGTTGGGCTTGCATGGCCTCTCTAACTGTGTAAGGCAGCTCTGACTTAAGTATAAGGTGGTGTGCAATTAAGATTTTGGCTAAAAAGGATTAATCTCCATACCAAACAATATTTCAGGTATTAAATAGAGTGAAAAAGACTTTTGCTTAGTGTAAGATGCTTGGGTTTGAATCCCTACTCTGTTAGTGACAACTATGATATTGAGCATGTTAGTTAATCCACAAGAGTTTCATATTTTTTCTGTCTGAAATATGGGGATGTATAAAATGGCATATTATCAATGTCTGGAACTGAGTCAGATGTTCAATAATTGCTAGATCCTTTCTAAAAGAATAAGAGATAAATAAAATAGAGATAATGCCTACTTTTATAAGATGAATGCAAAGGAGAGTTTATATGAATTCGGGCAGGACACCAGGGTTCCTTAAGCTGATGGAAACTAACAGAAGGGAAACAGTACATTATATTGACTAATCTTTTAGTTCAGTGGTCAAAGAGTTTAGTGCCCATAATTTGCCAGGAGTCTTTTAGGGCAACTTTATAGTATTTTCTATTTTTTTTAGTCAGAAGATTACATACAATTGCTGTTTTTCTCCTCCCTCATCTCAAACTTTCATTTAGATTGGAGAGAAAGTCAGTCTGTGTAGGTGAACAAGCTCCACTCCCATTAATGAGCATGGTGCCCCTAAAACTAAGAGCCCAATGGGCCGTGTCAGTTGCCTGTATAAACCAGTGTTAGTGGTAATGTGTTATAGTCCTGACACTACAGTGTTTTGTTTAGAGTGTCGAGGTCATCCACGGTAGTCCAGATGTTGACTCTGGAATGGTCCAGAGTCCAGAAGTTCTTTTATTCTCCTGTTTTTCATAACTTGGATAAATCTGAACACATATTTTAATTTGTCTATCTTACAGAAACTGCTCCCAGCCCCCAAAAGAGAAAGAAATTTAGTCCATGTCTACACATATGAATTTTTAATAGCATTGGCTAAAGAGGCAGGAAAGGAAAATTGCGTAATATCAAAGACTCTAAGAACCATGAACACCAGGCATACTTCTTTCTGTCCTTTCTTGGCTGATGTAACGTTTTAGAAATATTCAGTGCAACATTTGACTTCTGTAGTTGAGGCTCTACATTACAAATTACATGTCTTATTTTCTTAACATAATGCAAGAGAAAGTGAGATCAGAAGTCTTAGTCTTCTTTTTGTTTCTCCTTTTATTCTATCAGTTACGGTCCTGCTTTACAAATGTCCGGTTAAGAAATACTTTGTGAAACTGAAGCAGATCATTTTATCACTGCCCTAAGTAGTGTTTTCTGTTTTATCCATGTTTCATTTTGAATAATTTCAAAGCAGAAGTTGGTTTCCATTAGTATTCATATAATAAATGTCAACATGTGTTCCATACTTTGAATTTCCTTTCTTCAGGTATGGACTTTGTTGCCAAAGAGATGAAGGCTCGAATCCCAGGCTTGGCATTTACTGACTATGTGGCCTTGGGCAAGTGATAGAATGTCTCTGAAAACCTGCTCTTTTGCAGAATGACAATTAGATCATACTTGGGGGTTGTCTAAAAGTTAGAGATGACATATAGCAAGCAAATATATGTTAAACATGATCTATCAGATTATTAAATATTATTCTTATCAGAAGTTATTGTAATAGTTTCAAAAAATTACATTTCTTTACACAGACCAAATAAAGTAAACATAGGCAGAATCCCAGTGATCACTGATTACATACCTAATCTCTATCTTTCTACAATGTATATATGAAGGAGAAATTTTGACTATGAATGCTAGTTAATGTTAGTTAAAGGAAAAAATACAATGCAAATTAATAAAAACAAATACATCATTTTATAACAATATTGCAATTGGAATGAGACTCTTTCCTTGAAAAAAAAGCATGGTGATGATGGGGGAAGTGAATTTTTCAAATGAAAAATTAAGATTCAAATTCTCACCCAATTTTATGAAATGTGATAGGAATAGAAACAATTTAAAAGTAGAAATTTGAAAGACAACCCTGAAACACTATGGGAATGGTACAATCCTGGGACTGTTCTATTCCTACTTACTCCTACACAGGCACTTCCTTCTTTGTTGTTTTTTCTTGCGTAATATTATAACGTAGAAACTGTATATTTGCATTTATAAGATGTCAGTAATCTTGAAAACTAAAATACAAAGTGTTATATGCTTAGTTTCAAAAAGGAAATTACATTTAAAGATAACCCATTTCACTTTTCCTTTCTTTTTGTATAAGTCAATACATGTAGAGGAGAAACTAATAGGTTGCCTATTGAAAATTGACTCCATCCAGCTACTCTCAGGTATTTTTATATTTAGCATGGTATAAATATTAGCATGTGTCTCTATGCCCAAGAAAGAAGTAAAATGGGTCAAACCTAAGAGAGATTTTTATCAATTTGAAATCTCCTTTCCGTTCAGAGTTCCCTTTCCATGATAATTACCAGGATACCCCTTAACGTCTTCTTAGGACTTAGGGTGTAGGAAGAAGTAGTCAAGAAGAGAAAAAAATAGAATTGATGAATGTCCCTGGGGCTTTAGATTTTGTAGTCTGGAATAAAATTTTCTTGTTGAAAAATTTCTCTGTTAAAGTTGGGTTTGTGTTATATAAAATAGTTGAAATGGGTGGCATGTATTTATCAAGTAACTTAGTCCATACACGTGTTTTATCATTCTCAGTCCTTTTTCAGAATCTCACTGTGTGCACATCTCTCTGCTCTGCAGGAAGAGCATGCAAAGCTCAGCTCAAACCCTGAAAGAGATCTTGTACTGAATAATACTGGTGAATTGCCTGCCTAAAGAAGCAGGTACTTGCCAGTTAATTTCTAGGCTGTGCAACATGAACTGACTCATATGTTGCTTTGCTATGTAAACTAACTGTATTGTCTTGTTCCCTGACCTATGACTATGTGAAAATTCACCCACATATGGAAGAGCATAACTCCTTTTTTTCATGTATATACATTGGAAGGGGTTGTAATGTCTTGTAGTATTAGCAAAAAAGGACTGTTTGTCAAGTTTTAAATAAAGGACCCAAGTTTAAAATTATGATAAAAGTCATGTTTAACATTTGTTCTCTAAAACTGAAAAAGCAAAATTATGACAGACATATGTAAAATATAATATATATATAAATATATAATATTGAAGATGAAAAATGTAGCTCAGATGATCATGCATATTTGGAAAACAGAATACCCCCAGATAGGGATACCAGTGAGTTAGTTAAATCACAACTTTTCCAGATAAGAGAAGTCTATAAAGATTTTAAATTATTTATTCAAAATATTTCTTTTTTTTTTTTTTTTTTTTTTTTTATAATTTTTTTTTTAAGGTTTTATTTATTTGACAGAGAGAAACACAGCCAGAGAGGGAACACAAGCAGGGGGAGTGAGAGAGGGAGAAGCAGGCTTCCCGCTGAGCAGGGAGCCCAATGTGGGACTCCATCCCGGGTCTCCAGGACCATGACCTGAACCCAAGGCAGTCGCTTAACCAACTGAGCCACCCAGGCGCCCCTATTCAAAATATTTCTTAAGTATCGGTTGTATGACAGGGCCTTTAGGTCTAAATTGAATTCTTTCTTTTCCATATATCTGAATGATAAAATATGACACTGCAAAATTACTCCTTGCAATTTGAAAGTTAGTAGGAGGAGGACTTGAATGTATGAGAGACTATTTTATGAAAAGATCCTAGTGAATGAATAACCGTACAACTGTATGCTATTTCATACCTTCTGGAGAAAAGACTTAAAGTCATTGAGCTGTTGAAAAATGTACTGAGAGCTGATTTTTAAAGAAAAAAATAGAATTGTTCAATGAAACCGTTAATAATCTTTGGTTCGTATGGTGCCAAATAAAGTGACAATATATGTTCTCTTTTTCACTTATTTGGTGTCTTCTAACTGTCCAGCCGACACCCAGTATATAAATCACTTAGTGTTACTGTTTTAAATTCTTCAGATCTCTCTATCTACCTGTTCTAAAGTTAAGGAAGATTTGCTCTTGTTGTTTTCTATGTAAAATCGTATGTCAGCTTTGATTAAAGTTTCAAATTATCATTTAGTTCTAAAAGATGTTCAAAGACCATCTATGGCCGTTGCTGTCACACCATAGGACGTCTAAGGAAGTGACTTTAATAATGGTGGATTTGAAAAAGTGGTAATTATTCTTTGCATTAAGAATATGAGTATAGTGCACTTCATTATAATAATAATGAATAGAAATAATGAATAAAGAAAATTTATATAGGCTGTATTTCAGTGTATGGTGTGTCTGGCTCTTGAAAGATTTCTTTTTTTTCATCAGGTTTATCACTTGCTTAGATGAGGAATGTCACTCCATTTAAACCCAGTTAACCCAGATTAGTGAGCATCTGGGAGTATTTAAGATGCAGTTTTCCAATAGATTAAGAGTAGGCAGAGATAAATAAAAATCATATTATCATTTGTTTCCCAAATTGGATTCCATGGAATAATAGTGTCCCTAGAGACACAAAAAAATGGTAGGTGATGAAAGTAGTTGATATGTTCATTGAATTATATCAATACTCCTCTTGGAAGATTATACTACAGAGAGAAAAAGTGAGGAATCCTAGAATGAAGGCACTTGCTTAATTTGGTTAATGCACCATTCAACCAAAACAATAAATGACACTACAGCCCCTTTCTGTGTGTGTGTGTGTACATAAAAAAGAGAAAAGGGGCACCTGGGTGACTCAGTGGGTTAAGTATCTGACTCTTGATTTTGCCTTGGGTCATCACCTCAGGGTTGTCAGACACCCCCTCCCCACTTCAGGCTATGCCCTCAACAGGGGTTCTGCTTGAAATTCTCTCTCTCCATTTCCCTCTGCCCCTCTCCTATTTCTGTCTCTCTCTCAAATAAATAAATCTTAAAAAAAAAAAAAAAGAGAGAGAGAGAGAGAAAGAAAAGAAAAAAGAACTAGAGTCTTTCTTCCCTGGATGAATTTCCACATGACTAATTCCAAATCATGGGGGTTTGGGTAGGATTCAGGTGATTAGGTCAACATATTCCAATATTTTTACTAAGGGAGACATTATAGATACAGACTGAGAAAGGCTGTTCTGGAACTAGTATATATAGCTAAGGTAATCTTTGCCAGGACTGTTGAAGAAACATTGCCAATTTTTATTATTGCTAGTAGCAGACCCTTAAATTAAAAAAGGGCTTAATTGGAACCACCTAGGACAGTAGAGGTCAAAAGGTATACAGATGTAAATATGGAATTATTGTGTATTTTATTGTTTTAAGAGGATACAACTTCTGAATTTGCTTATGTTTATTCCAGGCCATTCTATTTGGAACATTCAGAAAAGAAGTAATATATTTCAACTTCCTGTCCTAATTAGCTCGGCCTTCACCAATGAACACAAACATTTTAGAGGTCATTATTATTCTTACCTACATTTTTACAGCACACTGACCTATGTGCTACTTAAATTCTGGGGTTTTAATTTCATCATCATTATTGCAGTTTTCCAAATGCCACTGGATGTAGATTACTGCCAAGTAAGGCTTATTATCAGCAGGCTGGCATTATGATGTACTGTAGACAGTAGCATTCGGTTAAGGCCAAAGCCATTTATTTCACGTGGCTAGCTTACAGCACACAATATACAGAAGAAATTATTGACAAAACTACAGGAAAAAAATGCTCAAGTACAATATTCTTTTTACTATTTACTTTGCAGTTATATCCCCAAATTTAATACTTCTCCATTTATTTTACCGTAAGGAAAAAAATTACCACCTTTATTTCCCCACAATGAGGAGCAGTGCAATTGTGCAGCCTAATTTTAATTTAGGTTCATGTTTTCCATAAATTTAAAATATGTATAATATGTAACTTTTAAATTTAAAAATTATACTGAGAAATTTGGGAGAATATATAATTTAAAATCCATATAGTATCTTTGTGCAAGAGTAATCTCTTGGATTTTTTATCCTCTTGTACTGAATTTCAGGACTTATTTTTCTCACTCCCCACTGGGCTGTGTTACTGAAAATTAGAATACTCATGGTACAACACAACAAAAATTCATCCTGAAAATTCTTAAGTCTGTAAGTTCCTATAGAGTTTAGCCCATATCAAGACACAAGATATTTATTTAAAAAATAATTCCTTCGGGGCGCCTGGGTGGCTCAGAGGGTTAAAGCCTCTGCCTTCTGCTCAGGTCATGATCTCAGGGTCCTGGGATGGAGGCTGCTCTCTGCTCAGCAGGGAGTCTGCTTCCCCCTCTCTCTGCCTGCCTCTCTGCCTATTTGTGATCTCCCTCTGTGTCAAATAAATAAATAAAATCTTAAAAAAAAATAATTCCTTTGGGTTTCAAAGCCAGCCAAATGAAAAGATCCCATCAAAAGTGGAATTTTGCTTTCTTGTGTTTTGTTTTGCATTCCTGGGGTTTGTTTTTCATTCAAAGACATGGTTTTCAAAAATTATTATCTCAACCAATATCATTGCCCTTTTCTTTTTTTCGTGTGATGGAGTTATGCTTTCTACCTACTAGCTTTTCTTTCTACCCCTTCTCTTTAATTATTCCAAAGAAAAGTTGCTTTGGTAACATAACTTGATTCAGTTTCCATGCAGCTAACTAGTCAGATATGACTGTGCCTTGTTGTGACCAAGGCCTCCCCTGAGCTGTTCTACAACGGCTTCATTCTCGCTGACAGATCTCTGGGACATTCCACCAGAAGCAAGTGACAACTTTTCGCTCTTTCGAAGATACGGTCTTAACCAAAAGCATACAAATTCAACTACAAAAGTAGATTTTCCTGAAGGAAATCAGGAAAGCAGAAGTTGGCATTTAGTTCTATGACATTTACAAATACATTTTCACAAGCTAAGGAAGTATCTCAGTGGAAGTGCTCATCTAGTTGTTGAAATATTGAAGTTTGTAGATGTCACTTACTGGGCTCTGCATAAATACTGGTATCAGAGAGATTAACTAAGGGTGCTTAAGGTTGTAGGCACTCACTGAAATCTTTGAGTTTAAGTCTTTTCAGTTAAGCAACTAAAAATTCCTCTACCTCTGTCATATATGTCTTGACTATCAATCAGCTAAAATTCAAGTCAATTCATTTAGAAGAGAAAAGAAAAAGAAAAATAGGTCTAACTTATTTGACTGCCCAGCTAAATTGTTCAATCTTCTATTTTCTTTGTAAATGTGAGGGGCATTTTCATAGACCATGAATCACTCATAGACAGAGGCTATTTAATAAATACATTATTTGCTGATTTTTTTTTGTCTTGTTTTCAGAACAAACTTACTGGATTATTAAAAAAAATTCTTAGCAAAACTTTTAAAGTACATTTTTTGGTACTAGATTTAAAACTGTGTTCCTTTGATTCCACAGGATAATGCATAACAGTTATTGGCCTATTTTGTTTTCATTTCTATCAAGGAGAATATATTTTCAAATGGTAAAGGCAGAGCAAATACTCATGAGGAAATTGAACAAAAAAAATATAAGGAAATTAAATAGGAACAAAGAATTCCTCTAAATGATTTCA
Source organism: Spilogale gracilis (assembly GCA_004023965.1). NCBI lineage: Eukaryota > Metazoa > Chordata > Mammalia > Carnivora > Mephitidae > Spilogale > Spilogale gracilis. The sequence continues at coordinate 38,291 of PITA01013823.1, read as the reverse complement.
AGCCTCCTCTTCAAAATAAATCCACCTCGCAGGACATTTAAATGTTGCTTTAGAACCCTTTTATTCTTTGAAGAATTATAACAAAGATATGGAAAAGAAGATATGGAAAAAGACTAGAAACAGACATTTTCTGATTTTTAAAAAGTAAAAACAAGTTATAAACTTAATGTTATTTCTGAGCAAACACTTAAAAAGATTGTTAAGTAGATGGCTACAGCATTATTATTATTTTTTAAAAGATTTTATTTTATTTATTTGACAGAGAGAAACAGAGCCAGAGCCAGAGAGGGAACACAAGCAGGGGGAGTGAGAGAGGGAGAAGCAGGCTTCCCACCGAGCAGGGAGCCTGATGTGGGGCTCGAACCGGGGTCTCCGGGATCATGACTTGAGCTGAAGGCAGTTGTCTAACCAACTGAGCTGCCCAGGTGCCCCTACAGCATTATTAAAAAAAAAAAAAAAAAAAAGAGTCAATCACTGGAAACCAGATTGTGTTTACCAAATGTATAAGCAAATAAAAATACAACCTAATCCAATCTCATTTCATTTTTTCTGGTAGTAGGGTACTCTTGGGAGAAGAATCAGTATCGAGAAAGATACGCTATATCAATTGCATTTTCTTCATATTCACAATTAATTTAATGGTTCCCAATAGCCCCAAAGGAGGAACTATGAAGAATAGAATTAGCTGATTTTATAATTCTTTGAATAGCCAGTTTCTTGAAAATGATGCTTGATTGATTTACAAAAGTCTATAGGATCATCCTGTATCCTCTACTTTATTCAAGCATTTTCAGAAATTTTAATAATGACTTAAATGAAAATATTTTTGTCATTTCTAGATGATACAAAACAATGAGGAATAGTGACTACAGTGAATGACAGAAGCAGTCAAACATAAAGTAGCAGATTTATAAAAGCATACTTTTGCTGACCCACTCACTAAATCTTTTCTGTAACCCACATGTCATCACCATATTGAGCTACTCCAATATATACAATCAGACATGCTCTACCATGTACACACACCAGTAACCCACAGCCCCAGGAATTCTGTTTGGGTTCTGTAAGAAACCTACTTACTGCCCTTCTTTTAATCTGAGCATTATAAGACAAATAGTGTTCCTTAGCAACTATTCTATCCTTTTATTCAGGACCAGAGCCTCATAACTACTGTTTCCAGTGCCCCTGGTCTGTCACTTACACACATACACACATCACAGTACATTCTATGGAGTTTTAAGAAAATATAGGGATGAACAGAGATTGATGTGATTCACAGGATCATAGGATTTTGAGATTTATCAGTATTATGATGCTAATTTGGAATGTAGAAAAGACCTCCATTGTTACCTCCATCTTGGCCCACTGAGGTACATTTTGACCAAAGCTATTTAGTATGAAAAAACTTCCAGTGACTATTCATTTTATAAACATCACCAGTTAACGTTTCTTCTAACATGATTAAAAACCAACTTTTCTTTCCTTTTTTTAAAAAGATTTTATTTCTTTATGAGAGAGAGAGAGAGAGAGAGAGAGAGAGAGAGAGATTGAGACAGGGGGAGAGAGCAGGACAGAGGGAAAGGGAGAAGCAGACTCCCCACTGAACAGGGAGCCAGATGCAGGACTTGATCCCAGACTCTGAAATCAAGACCTGAGTTGAAGGCAGAGGTTTAACTGACTGAGCCACCTAGAAGCCCCATAAAAACCCACTTTTTTTTTTCATGATAAGATGTAAAGATAGTACTGAGAGAGGGATAAAAGTATGCTGCTAATCATTGCCTACAGTAGAAGTATTGCATGGAAGTCTCCAGATATAAATCCTTTCTTCTTGTGGGCTCCTGGTATATTGTGACATAAAGTCCATATACATGAGCAAAGAAAAAACAGCAATTGACTTAGACTTTTCATAACATCTTGTTATCAAGGCTACATCTTGTTATCAAGACTATACTACATAGTATTTTCTACTGTCCAGTATGCAAAAACAGATGAATACCAAACCTGAAAAAAAATGCTATATCTCACCTATGTGAAAGGTGGAGAGGAAATATGTACAGATAAGGAGAAATGGGATATCGTTGGGTGGTTTTACCTAACTGAAAATGGCACAAAGGATGACAGATGGTTTTGATAGACATTGACCCGTAGATTGTAGAGGAAGGGATGCTGTCTATAGTAAATTTAACTACAGATTGCCTTGGTGCAGAGCAGAGGGCTGATTCCCTAAGAATCAGTCCTTCTGCAGTAAGTGAGAATGACCTATTTTGTCCAATTGCCAGTTTCCATTAAATGATATAAATAATGAGAAGGGCTTTTTTTTTTTTTTTTTGTATAATCACTGTCCGTCCTTGAGACTCCTATGCAACAGATACCAGAAGTTGATATAGTTCAGTCTTACATGCTTTTCTTTGAGTTTGTTAGCAGCTAGGCTTAGGAGCTAAAGTTTCTTGTGTCATCCTTAATACTAATCATATGGGATTATTTAGAATATGAGGTTCCTATTTCATTCACTGTGTTCAGGGTATCACCATTTAAAACCAATACAGAGAGCTTAAGCCTTTTTAGAAGTCAGCAATCCTTTTGCTTTTCAAGCTCTGACATCATGTAAATGAGCAATAAATGAAGGAAACAAGAATGTTCATGACCTAAATATGATAAAACTTAAAGAGATCAAAATGCTGTTTTAAATATTTAAAGAGGAAATGTATTTCTTTTATATCATTTTGAGGATAGACCTGGATTCAGGGGTAAAAACTACTAGAAGATGAGTATCAGTTAAACGTAAGAGTACTCTAGATACAGAATATCTCCCTCCTTAGGTGTCACCTCTGCTCAGTGATAGTGAAACAATCTAAGAGTTCGCACCAATGCTCAGGGATGCTGCACAGGAAATTAGTGTGGCCTCTGCAAGAGTCTGAAAAGACTGTGGTTCTTTTCTTTTCTTTTCTTTTCTTTTCTTTTCTTTTCTTTTCTTTTCTTTTCTCTCCTCGTCTTTTCTTTTCTTCTCTTCTCTTCTCTTCTATTTTCTTTTTTCTTTTCTAAGATTTTATTTATTTATTTGACAGAGAGAAACACAGCTAGAGAGGGAACACAAGCAGGGGGACTGAGAGAGGGAGAAGCAGGCTTACTGCCCAGCAAGGAGCCCGATGTGGGGCTCCATCCCAGATCTCCAGGATCATGACCTGAGCCGAAGGCAGCTTCCCAACCAACTGAGCCACCCAGGCGCCCCTACCTGTGGTTATTTTCTAAGAAGTGTCTGATGTTCTTCTTCGTATAGCTCTTTACAAATTCTTATACTTAGAATTTATAAAGTTGTAGAACAGTAGAAAATGCACCACTGAAACTTGTAGTCTGCCACTATCACTATAAGGATGGTTCAAAAGAGGGTAAACAACTTCCTCAAAGTCACGTAAAAGTCAGTGACTGACTAGAACCGGAAGTTATATGGGCGCATTCAGAGTGCAGTGTCATTTCCCCTGTACTGGGTTTAACCATCGTTTAATTATAAGTAATATTCTGCAGATCCTGCTTTTTCCAGTTTGGGCATTTCAAAGTAGAATTTGAGTACTATGTCTCTTTTCCAGATTACGTTGTCACTCCAGGCTTTCCACCTCAGGTGCTGAACTTTTTTGTTGCCTCCAAACTTTTTACCCTGCTACTTTTCATTATCTCTTAAATGATTTTCTGCCTGCTGTGTATGCAGCTGTGCCCCTGTCCTTATTTAGTTCTCAAGCAGACTTACAAACAGTGCAATGTGCATGGTGTTCAGTCTTTGTAACTCATTTCCCAGCATTCCCTGGAGGATATGACAGTGGCCGAAACCACTAAGCTGGATGAACTTGGAAAGCCAGGCTTTCTGAAAGAGAAAGCGTATGGAAGTGAATCCAAAGTAAATCTCCTTTCTGTCATTTTTCTTAAGGAATACAGAATCCAGAATAGTCCTGTGGTTTTGTTTCTCTGCTTGTTTTGAGTATTCCACCATTTCAGGCATTTGTGAATCTGAACAAGGAAAAAAAAAGAACAAGTCAGCTGACCATTAATGAGTCTTTTTGTCATCCTTGTCATAGATAAATATGGTACTCTGTCTGACCCAACATCAGTGCCAAGTTAGCAAATCCATTGTGAGTACGAATGGGTCCTTACATTAAAAAAAAATCTGTTGAACTATGTAGTGCCAATCTGTACTACAGAACATACAATAGAAGTATCACAATGGGTTAGGAATCTTAATCTTTTTTGTTAGGAAGACATGACTATATGAAATACTTAGTGAATTCACCACTCTTGAGTCTGTGTAATTAAAACATATATCAAGGGATTTTCCAAGGTTTTGGATATGCATATTGTTTCTGTGAAAATGTACAAGTTCTACAATTAACCCATGAAAACAGCTATGTCCATTTTAAGTTTAATTGTTATTACTTTAGTAAAAGAAAATTCAATTTATAAAATATGGAACATATTTTATTATATAAGAAGATTATAGGGAAAATGTTACTGCTCTAACATTTTCTTTGTTGATGATAATTTTGAAAATTTTAAGACAATATAGTTTTTTTTAGTATTTTAGACTTTATATTGTACTACCATTGGATATAATAACAGGAATTAGGCATTCAAAATGGTGGATAAAGAAAAATTCATTTATCTAGTATTAAGAAATCAAGTGTCAAGGAAGATAAAAAAGAAATATGTAATTTTCAAAAATGTCTTTTTATAAGATTCAGTCTCTTGAGTAGATCTATCCTTATTAACTTAGAATTATGTTTTAAAATGTCTATGGCAGACATGACTTTCATATTCTTAAATTGGCCATAAAAAGCTTGGGTTTCTCCCTGTCTGATGACAGATGATGTCAAGCAGCCTCTAAGCAAGAAAAGAATACATTTTGAAGGCTGTGTGCTCACCATCTTTGTTCCTGATGCGGCAGACTGGAAAGGGAATATTATCGGGGGGCTCTGGGACAGTGTTCTCAGGGCGATGTTGTATTGGCTGGGAATTATTAGGGGAAAAGGTGGGATTGACTTATAGGCTGAGCAAGAAGTTAAAGGAAATTTAAAAGGCAAAATCTAAAGGTGAAATTCTCACCAAAAAAACTGGACTAAACTGTGAGTTCTGGAAACAAAACCCATAAGCAGCGGGGCTTATTCTGACCACATAATTAGAATTAAAGAAGTTGACTTCCAAAGGAAAGTCAGGATGTAAAGGTTAAGCATCACAATGGTTCTCAACTTCAGCTACACATTAGAGTCATCTGTAAAGATGTTAAAAATAAAAATGAGTAGGCTTTATTACCCAGGAATACTGAAATCAGCTTCGCTTGGTAATTGGGGCCCAGGCAACTATATTTCTTTAAGGGTCCACCAGTGATTTTTGATGAGAAGCCAAATTTTAGAATCACCTGTGCTGGGAAAATTCCTTGAAGTGGCTGGAGTACTGCCATGTGACTCCCAGTGTAGCACCTGCACCGTTACCCACAGGTGAGGAGGTGACATCGTTAAGGGTGTCCTGCCATGCTATACAGAGAAGCTGATTCCATTCAGCATCAAAGTCCTTGTGACTAATATGTCACTGGGACTTTTTTCCTTGGGAAAATAAATCAAACCAAAGAAAATGCATATGAAAAGAAATGCTGAATCTTCTCTGTCAACTCGATTTTGGTTTATAGATGGCATTAATTATATCACTGAAAAGGAGTAGTACAAATGTCTTCTACCTGTTTTAAATAATTGGTAAGTGAATGCCATGGAGTTTAGGTCTTCGCTCATTCATGGTTAATTAATTGCATTTCTGTGCCAACTATTCTTACTCTACCAGTAAATTGTTTATTTTCATCATAACTTTATAGCTTTTCAAAAATGTAATGTATTTTACATATAAATCTGGAGGAATTCACATACAAATCAGTTATTGATGGGCTGCTATTTGATAGACTCTGATAAGTTTATAGTTACTGTGATAATAGGACATATTCCCTCTCCTACTATTATTAGTATGGGTGGCTGCCCATTATGAATATTATTGATTAATATTATCATAAGTTCACTTATGGTTTCTGAGCTTTCTAAATGTCAAAATTTATTTAATCATTTATTGTTTTAATAATGCAGATCCTAGTGTCTATTTAGGAGTTAGCAAAGTTCTTCAATTCAAGGCAATTCAAGATACAATCATTTATCATTTAAAAACCAAAATACAAATGATACATAATACATTTTTAGTATGAATTAAAAAAATATTTCTCCAGAGGATGATAAATTCTAATTCTAGGGAGTGCATGTCCTGAAATGTTAAAGGTGGAGGCACCACTGAAAGCTCAATAAGAAAAGAAAGCATTATATACAGAGCGAACAGTACAAATAAAAGTGTATCTGTTCCCACAACATATTTGGGGGATGAGTAGGAGACAGCTATAGCTAGAATAGATATGAATACGTTTAGAGATTAAGCAAAAGGCAGGCAAATTGGATGTTATAGCATTAAGAGTTTATTCCAAAAGCAAAAAAATGTGAAAACACTATACTATAAATATTTTTTAAAAACTGCCAATATTTTAGGAGCATAACTGTGAAAGCCATGTGCAGAGTTCATTAGATAAGCAACAACTAGGTGGTAAACATGAATATTCCAGGTAAGGAGACCACAGAAAGGAGAGTAGATTTGAGATATTTTTTGCATGTAGAATCATCAGGACTTAGTAGACATTTGGGAAGTGCAAGGTAAGGGGGGTAGACGTGATTCCAATTTCCTGGCATGGATTTGGGGGCATTATATAGACTGCAATTTCAAAACGAACACCCAAACCAAACCCAAGCAGAGTATACAGATTGAGTTTATGGAACAAAACGAGTTTTTTTTTGAACAAGTTATATTTGTGGTCCCTGTGATGTATCTGGACCAAACTGGAAAATGAATATTTGAAAATATGAGTCTGGAACTCAGGTGAAAATGCCCTGGATGAATAGTAGCTTTTGGCTACTCATGACAGATAACTCAAATACAATGGTTTAACAACAAAAAGAGTAATTTTTATAAAACCATATGTTTTAAATTGGACACTCTCCTTAATTCAGAAGCAGATATTCTAGTAATTTTACTCTACCATTTGCCTTTATTAGTGGGAAGTCTTCAGTGCCTTCCAAGAGGTGATCTCATCTCCTTGATAGTGACTGGGACACTTATCCTTTCTTAAACCAGTTCCTAAAAGGACATTGAAACAACCAGGATTGATTTAGATTATGCTGCATCAAATAGGCTGGATTAAGGCCATTTGTTGTTATTGTTGTTGTTGTTATTGTTTAACCAGTTGGATGAAGAATCTTCACTTTGACAGAAAAGAGGAAGTATGTGAGAGTGGGTAGGTAGAGAGGAGTGCATTCTAGGAGGAAAACAGTGTATTCTACCAAAGAAGTTATAGGCATAAAAATAATGATGGATGTTTGGAAGTAGAGAAAGAAAATGAAGAACGATAAAAAAAATAAGCAGAGAATTAAAAGGGCTAAACTTTTAAAACAGAAATTTAGGGTAGGGATGGCAGGCAAATATTGAATTTCTAAAGCAGTGTAGTTTAAACAATCCGATTCAATGTTATAGAATGTTATATTTCAAAACAAAGAATTGTCATATAAATTATGGGAATTAAATTGGGCAACATCTTGGTCTAGGGATATTAATGATTCTTAGGAGCCTGATGATGGTGACAGAATCTCATAGTTGGGGGAGCCGGGAGATTTTTATATTAACTTAAGAAAGACTGACAACTGCTAATAAAAGAATGAGGTACAAAAACATAAATAACTTAAACAGTGGTGTAGCCATCAGAGGGGAAAATCCTGGGTCAGTGGTACTATACAGCCAGGTAAGAATACTGTCCTCAAAGAAGAATAGTAGCAGAGTCTATGCAGAATGCTGTTAAAATTTAAAAAGCTGTCATCAGTCAGCCAGCAACTGAGAGAATGGGAAAAAGAGAGGATGGCGTGACGATTTCTATCTCCTAAATCTCTGCAGCCTGTGTTATCCACACTGAGCTGAATGGAGAGATGAGCCCAGATGGGCTCTGTACTGTGATGTGGAACAGCTTCTGTGTCCTCCATGAAGGAGAGCCGTAGGCTGTAGTAGAGCTCAAAACCTGACTACATGACTACATGTAATTGTAAACAGACAAGCAAATAAATAAAAGAGATACTACTAGTAATATATTTGGGGGCCCAAAATTAAAAACAGTAAGAAGATGGTTAAGATTGTTTCTTTACTAGATAGTGATGTGGCTGCTGATATTTAGGAAAATAAGTTCCGTAGGTAGGAAGGATGAAGGATGAAGGTCAGATTTCATTCAGTTCTAGGAAAGAAGCAGAAGCAAGTCTTGGCCACTCTCTCCAACTTTTGATAAGGCAAATGCCTCCCCGTGATTATGGGCTCATAATCACGGTGATTATGTCACTCTTAATCTCTCCTGTCAGAGAGGATTCAGCAGAGATTAAGGATTTAGCAGAGATTAAGAGATTGGTGACAGATCATTCAGAAAGAAGGATATAATCAACAAGAGAAGATGGGATGAAAAGCAGTGGTGGGGAGGTTTGCGTGGTATGTTGGAAGGATTGACACATGCATCCAAACAGGAGAGAAAAACAGGGGAAGCTCCAGATGATGTAATAGCCAGGAAGGAAGAAGTGGATGGGCTGGTTCCTGTCTATCCACATCTATGGGAATCTTGGTTAGATACTCTGTTAGTTTGGTAGGGCTGCTATCACTGAGTGGCTTAAACAACAGAAATTTATTCTTACAGTTTTGGGAGCAAGAAGTCCCTAAGGTAAAGGTGTTTGCAGGTCTACCTTCCTCTAAAGAATCAGGGCTTCTCCTAGTTTCTGGCAGTTCCTTGGCTTATGGTAGGACAATTTCAGGTTTCAGGAGGCATTCTCCCCATGTGCTTGTCTGTCCCTTCACACTGACATCATTTTTATGAGGACACCAGTCATATTTAAGTAGGGACCCACCCTGGTCCAGTGTGACTTCATCTTAATTAATTACATCCACAGTGACTATTTCCAAATAAGTTTATATTCTGAGGTACTGGAGGATTAGGACTTCAACATATGAATTTGGGGGACACAAGCCAACTTGTAACATGCTGAATATTAGAAGAAGAGAGATTTGGTAAAGCAGTTTGGAGAAATGGGAAGAACAGATGACAATATGCCATTTTTCTTTAGACAACCACTACCTTAAATGAATGCTATCAATGAATATGGAAGGTCAGGTTTCTCCAAGTATATCTACTTTCCCCAATATAGTTTAGCAATAACATAAGAATAGAAATTATTGCAGTGATTTGATGGTATAAGTCTGTCTATCTAGAATGTGCACATTTATCTCATTATAAACACACAAAAAGAAAGTCATGCCACATTGTGGGTAAAGTTAACACAGAAACAGAATAAATAGAAGACTGGTGTGCAGACTTGTAAAAAGCCCATATGTGACAAACAGTTAAAGTATATGATTCAGACTAAAAAATATGTGGTGGTGTAAGAAATAACACAAAAAGCTTCAAATTATGCAGCAAACCTTAAAAAATTGTCTTTGACAGGTCTATAAGAACAAAATTGCAACATCAGCTGAGATAAAAATAGGTTTGAGCGGGACTGAGGAACATTTGGATTTCAAATATCTAATAAATTGTGGCTAGGAAAAGCTAAAGTATTTCAATGACACTGCTTGGTACTAAATATTTAGAACAACCAGCTCCAATTTCAAGATAACTAACATCACCAAGGCCTGTCCTTACCAACAAGAGTGATTTCTTTCTAGGTCAGGAGTCCCAGGCATATCAACTCTAATAAAAATCTTAAACAAGGAACTTTCTTGTACTTGCCCTGCACCCCAACTCCATCCCTAACACAGACCTATTCTGCCTTTATTAGTTGAGTTCCTGCTTTTAATAGATGCTCTGAAGGATAGATTCAGTAATTCAGGATTTAAATTGCCTTGTACTACTAAAGCTTCTCTTTCTTTCCAAAATATCCCTTCATAATATCCTAGCCCCCAGATAGCTGCCATCTCATTTTCATCATTTCCTTGGTATCAACTTAACTAGAAAAATATTCCAGGGTCATTGATCATTTAAGGTTTCATATAATGAGCAAAGAATGAAAATCATTACTAAATATATAAGTCCTCTGATAGGCTAGTCCATAAATTTACTTAAATTACAACCATCAATATGTTTAGCAGTAGTTTTTCAATTCACATTTCTTGCCTTAATGAACATGAGAAGTAAATATTGACTGCTTTTTAATGCAGCTCGTTCTTTTATAGCCATCTTCATAACTTTGATAAGAATGATAATTGCAACTGGTTTTTATGTGAGATGCCTTAAGGAGCTGCATTCTACCCGGTCACCCCCATCTAGGAGCTTACCATTTAAAAACATATACACATGGAATGTATGTGCTCACCACACTGATGCATTCAGTTTAAATATTTAACCACGCCATGATCAGAACCTGTGGGGGTTTTTTTCCTGTAAGGGACAGATTATAAGTATTTTTCAAAAGTGGTGGGGGAGAATGAAAAATGATTAAAAGAGAAAAAAGTTTAAAAACTCTGTGTTCAGTCATTTGATTAAAGAGGAGTTCTTTGTTTCAAGCTCTAATACATTCAACCTCTTTAATCTTCCTGTCACAACAGAAATTAATTGCATCAAGTAGTTTTGAGAAGAGCAAAGGAGAAAACACAAGTGGGGCAATCTTTAGAAACCAACATAGAGTTAGAGAAGTATGGATTAGAGTTTTATCAAAAAGGTGCTGTGGTAAAAAAAAAATACTGAAAAATGGGATGGATTTTCTAGAGGCTCAAATATGCTGACATATGTTGGGGTTGGGCATTTTGAAAGTTAGAGACATTAATAGAATAACTTGTGAACAACTGGACTAAAGGACAGGTGTTCATTCTTGTCCTTCCTCTTTTTTTTTTTTTTAAAGATTTTATTATTTATTTGACAGAGAGAAACACAGCTAGAGAGGGAACACAAGCATGGGGAGTAAGAGAAAGAGAAGCAGGCTTCGCACAAAGCAGGGAGTTTATAGCCCCAATGTGGGGCTGGATCCCGGGTCTCCGGGATTATGACCTGAGCCGAAGGCAGTCGCTTAACCAACTGAGTCACCTAGGCACCCCAACTCTTTTTTTTTTTCTCTTTTTTATTTTTAACTAAATGCTTTTTCTTACAGCTTTCTTTCCTTCATTTCTCTGGAGCCAAGTTTGTTTGTTAGTTCATATACGAAAATAAATTGAGAGTGAATGTCTTTATCTCTTCCATTTCTATGATTATATGAATAGGTAACTTTAAGGGTGGGGGAAGAAGTCATCATAAATTGTCAGATTAAAATCAGGAAGTCTTAGATATTTATTCACTTATACATTTCAACTTCCAGAAAATCTTCTCCATGTCCTTGCAAGAATTTGATATTGTCATTTAAAAAATTATTATTTTAGCTCTTCTATTAGGCATATGATAATATCTTATCATGGTATTAATTTACATTTCAACATAGGGAGATATTTTTAAATTTCTGAGATTCACTCTCTGGAGATTCTTACTCAGTAACTCTTGGGTAGGGCCAAAAAACTGCATTTAACAAGTTCTATAGGTGATTTTGATAATTGGTCAAGTATAGGGACAGGAGAAGCAGAATCATTCAAGAATTTAGTTATTGCCAATGATGAATGAGGGAGCTAAAAAGTGGGTGGGCCAGTAATATGAAAACGGCCCATTAAAAATATTCAAAAGATTTGAGCAACACTCGCCAAGATGTAAGGATAGATAACAGCATATGAAAAGGGTAGATAACAGTGTACCATCGTTAGTCATTAAAGTGGAACCCTAATGAGATACCATTCACATATACCTATTAGAGTGGCTGGTGCGGGGGCAGCAAAAACATGTCAATACCAAGTGCCTATGAAAATGTGGAGAAATTGGAACTCTCATATTGTTGATAAGAGTACAAAATGTGGTCACCTGGGTGGCTCAGTGAGTTATAAAGGTGACATTATAATTACTTAATGACCCTGGAATCCCACTTCTAAGCATTTACCTAAGAGAAATTAACCTAAGAGAAATTTGGTGTTAACACAAAATATGTTGTGTTAAACTCTTTATATAAATTTGTATAAATTGTTTATAGCAATTTTGTACATGATTACCAAAATGGGAAAGAATCTGAATCTCCTTCAATTGTGAGTGGGTAAAGAAATTGTAGTTCATCCATACAAATGAGTAATCCTCAGCAATACAAAGTAATGAATCATCAATTCACACAACCTATCACAAGTACATTAAATTAAGTGAAAGGATTCAGAATCAAAATACTACATACTCTATAATTCCATTTATATGACAGTCTGGAAAAGGCAAAACTGTAGGAATGGAGACTAGCTCAGTGTTTGCTGGGGGTGGGGGCAGGGGAAGGTTGCCTACAGGGGAGCAGCAGCACAAGGGTAGATAATGGAATTGTATGTATCCTGATTATTTGGGGGCTTTCACAGCTGTATGCATTTGTCAAACTCCTAGAACTATACACTATAAAGGGAAAGTTTTATTGGAGGCACACTTATTTATTTATTTATTTATTTATTTATTTATTTATTTATTTATTTAAATTTAAACCAGACAAAACATCCTGTCCAGCTCCTTAAGAACCAGAGTGGTCTTTGTTTTTGTTCATAGACTAGGACTGATCCTTAAACATAATAGGGGCTCAGCAAATAAATGATGGAATGAATGGGATTTTAAAAGTTAATATGAATTTATATTTTTTAAATTCTGTGTTATGATTAGTGATAAAGTGAAGCAGAAACCACTTAGTTGCTACTAGCTAATATGGGATAATGAGTCAAAAGTTGAAGCGGTACTTGTCTTCATAATCTAATCCAGAGTCCTGAAGAGACAGCTACCCTCAGTCAATGTGGAAAAGTATAGATTTCAAACGAAAGAAACGTTGTCACTCTTGGTATCTTATTTCAAAGTCACGAGTAGAGAGCATCACATTACTGTAAAGTTGCAGATTCTTTTTTTTTCCAAGTATTTTTATTTATTTGAGAGAGAGTGAGAGAAAGAGAGCACTTATGAGTGTGTGCACAGTGTGGGTGAAGGGCAGAGAGAGAGAGAAGCAGACTCCCTACTGAGCAGGGAGCCTGACACAGGGCTTGATCCCAGGACCCTGAGATCATGATCTGAGCTGAAGGCAGACATCTAACCAACTGAGCCACCTAGGCACCCAAAAGTTGCAAACTCTTAAGTTTCATCCTGGATATGACTTTAAAGCCATGTGGTCCTGGAGACATTACTAGGCCTGTGTGGCCCTCCGTGTTTTGTAATCTAAGAAATGATAATTATACTACTTACTTCAGTGGGTAATTGCAAGGAATAAATGGGTAAATACATGTGAGGGAGTTAGAACACATCCTTGCACATTAGAAGCACTTGATAAAGGTTAGCTACTGTGAGCTTCTTTGACAGTATTATAGACATCCCATTCATATATTTTTGTGTCATGCTTTCGACAGAGAAAGGTAGATATATGCCCTCCCTATTATATTTACTGTGTAATGTCCATATTTATAGACTATAAATATATGTCATGAATGTATAATGGAAAGGAAAAAAAAAACCAGGAATGCTGGGTTCTAATATTTGGGTTTACACTTATTTCCAGCATAGTATTTGAAAAAAGAACAACCTCTACGAATCTATATTTCTTTATTTACAAAATTAAATGATAAGTCTGTTGGATCTTTTAAATTCTGGATTCTCAGAATTTGCATCAATAATAGATGGATATAGCAGTTTGACTACTCTCTGTAGGAAACAGTGTTCGTATGGCCTGATACATGTTATACATACTCTGCACACAAAGCACATGCAAATTCCCCTCATCTGTACCACCTGAGTAAGGGTGACCTTTCACAATCTGGTATGAATTACAAAATCTTTTCTAGCTGCAACAAGTGAATAGATCATATTCTTGTAGCACCCATAAAAGTCATACTTGCTGTCAACTTGAGAAATTTTGGCTCAGTGCTCATGTTTCTCTTTCCCTGTCATAAGAGAAAGGCAATTCTTCTTATGAGGAGGACAAGACGTACCATGAAGAAATATCATGAAAAATAACCCACTCTTGGCTCCAATAGCTCCAGAAGCTGCATATTTGAAAACAAAAATATGTTTATATTTTTATGTAAGTAGTCAAGCTATGTGTTTTAGTCTTCTCTGCAATGTCGTCATTTAAGATTGAGCTATACCGCTTGGAAAATAGCACCCTCCCCACTCCTACGAAAATAAACTTTTATTGCCTGAAGGACTTTTTATTTGTTTGGCTATAACGTAAATGTCAATTCACTTCACCATCTGGGGAAAAGGGTTTCAAGTTAGCCTCTCAGTAAATTTACCTAATTGAATGTAGCTTATTAAATATAGTCGCTAGAGGTTTGTTAGGATGTGTGCATGTGGTGTATGTATGTGTATGTATTTACATATAAGTACAATCAAGTACATTTGAAAAGAAATGATTTTAAAAAGTCCCAAGGTATAGTTTATCACATAGATTTATTCTGTCTGGATTGTGACCATTATGGCATGATATGGCAGGCCTCACTGCAAGAACTATCCTTCAAAACAATGAATATAACATAGGGCTCTTCTCTTCAGCTGCCTCAGTATGGCTATGCACATGAGCTGAGAGAGAAAAATGGTAAACTTGATAAATAAAATTTATATCTTAACGATGTTTTTCTTTAAGTTTAAAATGAAGTAAAAATGTGAATCAATTTCTATTAAAGTTTATATAGCTGTTGCTGTGATTTTTTTTTAATTTTATATTTTTTAAAGATTTTATTAGTTTATTTGATGGAGGGAGACACAGCGAGAAGGGGAACACAAGGGAGAAGCAGACTTCCCACTGAGCAGGGAGCCCAGTGTGGGTCTTGATCCCAGGACCCTGGGATCATGACCTGAGTCAAAGGCAGATCCTTAATGACTGAGCCACCCAGGCACCCCTGTTGCTGTGTTTTAACGATGACCGTGGCTTGCCAGTCACTAAGAAATAGACAAAAAATAAAGCATGAGGGGTTTTTTGGATAAGATTTTGAAATGTTGACTTCTTAAAATTTTTTAATGTGCTTCATGGGCCACATAACTATCAAATCTAGTCAGTGTCTCCTTTGACTGTCTCTTTTTCTCTTCTCACGTTTGTGAGATTTGGGCTTATCCTGTTCACTCTTCTAGAGTTGGTAGACAATGCATAGTGAAATTTATGGGAGATGCCAGCTAGTAACTTAAGTCTATTCATCCTTGTTATCACTATAATTCTATATTTGCTTTAGCCTTCCATTAAAAAAATGAAGCATTCCTTATTATAGTATATAACGTTATTTCCTATTTAGATGTTATTGAAAATCAGTTGATCAATGAACTCATCAATACATTATCACCCACACAGTGTGTAAGTTATTCCTCTGCAAGAAATAAATTTGTCTTTTTAAAGGAATTTCTAACCTGATACACAAAATATCAAATGGCACAAATACCACCCAGGTGACTTCTTCCCATGTGCTCTAGGAGGAGTAGCATCCTGCTCTTCTTTGCTATCAGACCACTCTATGGTGTCACCTACTAATCACAGTTATTATTCTATTCCTGTTATTAAAATTTCAGGTTTTAGATGTATTTCCTGGATTGAAATTTCTGTTACTAGTAAAATACTTAAGTCTCCTCTTTTCTAAACAGGAGTTCTTAAAGTACTTGCCCCAGAGAGTTGGTATGCTAGTAGGATAGCACTATGATCCTAAAGGGCTGTTTTTGGTAAGTATATCCTGTAGGAAATTGTGGCTGATGGTTAACTATTAAACTGTTCCTAATAAAAGATTACCAAAAACAAAACAAAACAAAAAGACAACCCCCCCCCCAAACAAAAATGACACATAGAAGGTATTCTGTTGAATTAAAAATTGTATGTTGACTGAGTGAGGAACCTGTTTGGAATGGGAAGAAGGTTGTGAAGGAGAAGGAGATGTAAGATGGCTGACAGGATAATAATGGTACCCAGTAATAGATAGAAAAATTGCTTTTAGGAAAAAAGAAAGTATATAATTAGAAGTGTATCACAAAGAAGTCAGTTTCTCTGCTTTATTTTTCTTCCCCATGCATAATACTACCTCAGTTCTATTTCACTTTTTTGTTTTGTTTTGTTTTGTCCTCTCTTTTTCCAACCAGAATGTAAGTCCTCTTAGAGCAGAAACACTATTTTTAGTGTTCTCTTTAACTCCACTTAGGAGGTGTCTAATAAATAGCTGTTGAATGACTAAGGAGAAGAATGAATTCAAATGTGAATTCAGGAGGCAAACCTAGATTTTGTAGTGAAGTCCCAGAAGAAGAATTGTACCTAATCTCATAGAAAAAGAAAAACAGATTATAGAGTAGCAGTGAACCTGGAAAATTCAATTAATATGAGTGTGTAGAGGGCAAAGCAAATAGATTTTGGTATATATATATATATTTTTTTTTCCCATAGAATTCTATAGCTCATGAGCAAACAAAGAAACAAACAAAGGAATTCAGCTGATAATTGACGTGACAAACATACAAGGGAAATTAAGAACATTGGAGAAACTAGGTCTTAAGGCCGTTATTTCTCAAATTTGATCCCTGAATCAGGAGCATCAGAATCACCTGGGAAATCGTGGGACCCCGTCCTTTTTGGGTGATATTACCCTAGGGCTAGGCTACTAAATCAGAGAGTCTGAGGTGGAGCCAACAATTTGTGTTTTAACATCTTCTCCGTGTTTCTGATGCAGGCCAAATTTAAGACCCAATATCCTAAATTGTTGAAATTGCTGAAATGTGAAGCTCAGCTGACAAAGGAGTCAGGATACCTGCAGAATAGGAGGGCTATTAGACAGTCACCATGTTCTGGGAAACCCTGATTGAGGGCACATCTGATGTTGAGATAGTGATTATAAAGTCAAGAGATTGTGGTTGTGTTTCTGGATGGTTGTGGGATGAGGGAGGTAAGGATAGGCACTCTTGCTCTGAGAATATGGCTAGTGCCTTTGTGTACAGTGTATTGTAAAGTGGCATATCTAATCAATATGACTGTAGTGAAAGTACAAGCCATCTGCAAAATGGATTATGGAACTATTCTTTGGTTAATAGCTCAAATTGCCACCAAAGAAGACCTTGGTTACTGTTGTTTCCCTTTGGCTTTGATGTCAGTCACCAGGATGTCCGTCCAGTGCTTCCATATGATAAAAAAAATAACTTCCTAAAGAAATAACAAAATTAGTTAAATTCATCTGAAATAAATCATGTCCCTTTACATCTGAAACCCAGAATTGTATCAGTTACTTAGAAAACAGACTGGATTTTTAGCAAATGCAATAGGGATGACTATGCCATTACAATCAGCTATAGAGTACTTTTCAATGGTTATACCAAATGATAATCTGATTCTTAAAATTAATTACTTCCTAACACACTGTGACTTGACCTAAGCTGTTCATATGGCTACTTAGTCTAACCGACAAACCTCTTCCATTCACAGCTGCAGTGTGAGGCTAAAGTCAGTCACAACTGACATACATTTTTTTTTTTTTTTTTGCACAGCTGCTTCATAGCTTAAGCCAAAATGGAATTTATATTTGCATGTGACCATATCCTGTTTTGTTAAATGATTGAGAGTGTATCTCAAAATACATATTTCACTAAAATCATGGAGGAGAGAAGGAATAGGGTTATTATAAAAATGGAAATCATCCCTTGAGGAGGAAGGGGGTGATAACCACATGAAACCCTCTGGAGAGACAGGGCTAGCCTGGCACATGCTAGAAGGAAGAAAATATTTACATGAGATGCAAGAATTAACAGGTAACTCTTCATCCCAACCTCAGACTATCTTTTCCTCAACTTTCCATTGTGCCTGCAATTTTACCACTAGTGGTCCTTTCACAGTATCGATGCAAGGTGTATCTAGTTGTATCATGTTTAAATGTCAGTGATTCCAAAAGAAGTATTCTCTTTGTAGTACCAGTCGTTGACCCCATATCATGACATAATTTGTTTTACTTTGAGAGGGGTGAGTACTTTTGCAGAAAGAACTGAAGAACATGTGCCATATTCTAAGATGCCTGTACTCTTGGTAAGCCAGTGACTTTATTGGAATCTTTACTCAAGACATAAAGTGGGACTCAGTTATTAAAAAGAAAGAGAATGTGAGCTTCAGCCATTTACTTCATGACCAGGAGTTGAGTTATGGTCACTACAAGGAAATGAAATGAAGAATTAAGCAGAATACCAAGAATTGAGGTATTGAACTAAAAGTAGTCATCTGTCACACTGGGACACTGATGGTGGGTTGGGGAGGAAATAATAATATATTTATTGAGTCAATTCCTTATGTGTAATAAAGTGTTGGCAAAGATAAATACACAAATCAGAAGCTGTGAAATATTCCAGCTCAAGCCTGACACGGGGGTGAGAGTGAGGTTGTTGAAAGATAAGGGTAAATTTACAGTAGATTCAGATACAGTCCTTCTGATAGTATATGCTTCCTTTCTGTACTATTGTAACACCTGGCCTCCAGGGATCTCTAGCCATGGTATTCCAGTCACAGCATCATAAAATTGTGATTTGGTTACTAAGTAGTCTTAACATGATTTAATGAGAACCCATTCCATAGGATTAGCTATAGCCTGTAGTAATAGAAAGTTCAGCTAAGGGGTATACCTAGAATATCATACACTTAAATTAGTTT
The DNA here is from genome assembly GCA_004023965.1 of Spilogale gracilis. Taxonomy (NCBI): domain Eukaryota; kingdom Metazoa; phylum Chordata; class Mammalia; order Carnivora; family Mephitidae; genus Spilogale; species Spilogale gracilis. Next base: position 19,488 of record PITA01013823.1, on the reverse strand, counting down.
AGACCTGTAAAGCTCCTTTTAGTATGTGTTATTAAAAAAAAAAATCACCTCTTACAGACACTACTCACCTTTGAAACAAAGCAAAAAAATGCTAAAAAGTAATGTTTCGATTTCATATAATTACTTTTCAAGGATAAACACAGCAGAGATTATGCTATCCATTTTCAATTGAAAAGTATTTCATTGTTGATTTTTTTACATTATGTTTTAAAGAATTCACTGTAGAGTCTGTTTTTCCATTCTTTTTTTCTTGCTCATGTTGGAAAAACAAAGTGATATGATTTAATTGGTTCAGGATTGGCCCCAATCTAGTGAACTTTCATTATATTCCTATAAAAATAATAATCAAAATATACACTTTAGAGCTGACATTCACAAGTCCTAATATAATAAGAATCTTAGTTTCATGCTTCTCGTGTTCTAAGAGTGTAAATCACTTTATGCAAATTTACATTTTTATGAAGTAGAAATTCTGAATATTTTTAGCCTTGAAATGGCTTTAAAATGCAATAATCTTTTGGCACCAGAGCTTAACAAGGACAAATATCTTGCAGTGAAACAAAAGGTCAACTGATTGAGAACATTTAAGTATGTTCTTCATCTTTATGCAAAAATACTATATTTTTGTTCTATCTTATGAAAGTGAAACTTATGAACATTTGTTAATTTTTATTATATTCTATTTTTCCTGTTAAATATCACTGTAACATTCCATAGGGCTGCTAATTTTTTATGAGTAAATTATATATCACCAGAAGTTCTTTATAGGAAGTTATACTCTTATTAGGGCTGGCACCAAATCATGAGTATCAGATTCAAATACATAAAAACTCACCTTGGAGCAAGAGGTTAAACTTGTATCTATTTTTCTTAAAGATATCATTTTGCTATAGTGATATTTTCAAAATAAATAATATATAGTTTATTAGCATCAATACTTAAAACACTAAAACACATTTAAAAAACAGATGTCTTCGGGGCGCCTGGGTGGCTCAGTTGGTTAAGCAACTGCCTTCGGCTCAGGTCATGATCCCGGAGACCCGGGATCGAGTCCCACATCGGGCTCCCTGCTCAGCCGGAAGCCTGCTTCTCCCTTTCTCACTCCCACTGCTTGTGTTCCCTCTCTGGCTGTGTTTCTCTCTGTCAAATAAATAAAATCTTAAAAACAAACAAACAAACAAACAAACAAAAAAACCAAAACAGATGTCTTCAAGTGCCGTTATCATTAATGAAATTCTGATTTGCTCTATGAATTTTAACATAGGCTCAAAAAGTCAAGTAATACTATTTTGGGTCTTTTCATTTTTCTGGTGTGACATAAAAAATTACCAGAAAAGTCTCAAAGAGCTATTCAAGACAATTTACATAAAGCACATAAACTTGAGTATTTGATAGTACCACTAATATTCCTTATTTCATTGATCCTTGGCTGTGAATCATTGTCTCCTTAGAATGGAGGGTGCATGTAAAAATGCCAAGTAAAGAAAAACATGTATTTTCTGCATTGTCAAAGGTTTGTTGGTTTGTTTTTTCAACTAAGTTAATATGAGGCTAACATTTTTATGATATTGATGTTCAATCACTTTTTATAGGAAGGAAATGGGAAAGCTTTATTTTGTGAGGCCAGATGTACCTTACTGTCACTCATGGAAGTAGATTTTGCAACTTTGCAATTAGTGTTTGGAGTGAACATTTAGTAGCTGCTTTGCTTTTCTAGCAAGAATCAAGAGAGCGAGAAAGTAAAATTGACCTGAACTTGCAGAAGAGCTCAGATGCTAAATCCTGAAATTAATTAGAAGATGTATGACCACCCTTGATCTTGATTCTAATCCAATTCTAATTAAACTTACACCATAAACCAAGAATTCACACACTGGGAGGCCTATTTTTTATTTATTTAATTTATTTATTTTTATTTTTTGGGTTTTTATATTTCATGCAAAGGCTCAAGATAAGTTCTAATTAGCTAAGTTACTGAGTGAACATTCTCTGTGGATGGAAGAACAAAATAAAGTTGAGCCAGCAAATAGCAGAAAACATGCAATGATTCAGGAAATGGTATGATTTGATAAAAAATCCTTTTGTAGCCTCCAGTTTTATTCTGAAGAGTTTTACCAGTTTAGTAGCCTGAGCATGTAAGTATGCTATTGTACAGATTGTCACAAGGAAAAAAATAAAACAAAGAATAAATAAATAGGAAGTAGAAGCTCTCATCCTTGGCATTCAAGATCTTGCACCAACTGTTTTCAATATGTCTCTGTCATCTTCCAAAACTCCCCTAACCCTCCTCCAGTTCTGGATGAACTGGACAACTTCTGAGCATGCTTTGGTTCTTCCCTACTTCTTATAATTTTCTGTTATCCTTCAGGGTTTATGTCAAATGTCAAAATGTCACATGCTTCCTGAATTTTTTTTTTTTTAGATGTTTATGAACATTTTCTCCTGTGAACCACCATAGCCCTTTGGCTGTAGCTGCCTTACTTCTTGATGGTCTACATGCCAGACAATTGTGTAGGTGCTGGGGATATATCTGTGAGCAAAACACACAGAAGTGTTCGGTCTCTTGGAGATTGCATTCTAATGTGGTGAGACAGACAGTAAGCATGTAACATAATAGATTACATATTTTTGAAAGGTATAATGGCTATGAACAAAGCAGGGAAAGGGAGTGGCGATTTTGCAATGAGGGCATGTATAATTTTGAACCAGTGTTTAAGCAAAACCTATGTCAATGTAACCAAAAGGTGACATTTGAGCAAGGATCTGGAGAGTTTTGTATATTTGGAGAGGTGCTCTGGAGGTAGGAATAGCCACAGAAAGTGTCCTGAGGCAGGCCTTGAACTGGGGCAGGGTGATCCAGGAAGTAGAGGTAGGGGAGTTATCCCAGATCAGATGTTAAAGGGCTTTGTTGGATGTAAGAACTTTGCTTTTACTCTAGCAAGGTGGAAATTTGGAGATTTTGAGCAGAGGAGCACCAAGACCTGAACTAGTTTATGAAGCATAACTCTGGACCCTATGCTGAGATAGACTGTAGTGGGGAAGGATAGAAATAGGAAGTCTAGTTGGAGTTTACTATAATAAACAGGGAAGTGACAATAATAACTTGAACTGAGTAGTAACACTGGAAGTGACAAGAAGCAGTCACTTGGTGTATAAAAGTGGAAGATAAAGCAGTACAGTTTTCTGATGGATTGGGTCTACACCATGAATGAAAATGACGAGTCAAAGAATTCCTCAAGGATCTCATATTATAATTAGCAATTTTACTTATTTTTCCTTCCACTACTAAACAATTGAACCAACACTTATAGTTGCACACATAATCATACACTTGCATTTCTCTTCGATAATTTAGACTAACTGTTAGTCTACACAATATGGTGGATTTCTCTGTGGATTGTGGAAATTAAAAATGAAATAAGAAATTAGTGCCAGTTAAAAGATTTGAGAGAGCTAAAATCTTTTATTTTAATTTTGAATTAGATGCAATTTTGCTTCAGGCTAGCTGGAAGAGTTCTGTAAGTGACAATTTAAACTTAAATTAATCTCACTTTAAAGCCTTTTTAATAAAGCTTTTCTGCAAAGCACTGAAAGGCCAGCAATATGAGGGTTGTAACATTCCCAGGAATATGTAATCTAAAACTATAACTTAATTTGAATTTTACTGTGCTTTTTAATTAAATTCCAGATTTTTACAATTAGTATACATGTATAAGACATATATATCTGGAAAGTGATGTGAAGTGGAGAATTTAGGGATTTATCTTGATAGTGAAAGCTCTAAATCTGGCTTCTGAGGCAAAAATGTCTGAGTCAGGCTTAGAATTTCATTAGATTGAAATACTAATTCAGCAATTATTCAGTTCTGTATTTGACTTAATCTTTCTGGACATGGGCATGTTTTCGAGATGGATAAAAGTCTAATTCATTTAGACTTTGTGGCTTAAATAAAAGAAGTATTTTGTGTCAGGATCGATGCATTTTTTTTCAACTCAAATTTGATAAAGCTATGCAAAAACAACAACATTAAATGTGGGTTGGATTTCATTCTTGGAGAAGCAATCTAAAGATAAAAAAATATATATGATATAAGAAAAATAAAAGTTGTAAAATGAACCACGGAAAAATTCTACAATAAATTCTTTTTTATTATTTGAATAACTATAGTCTGTAAAGGGAATTATTACAAATAGATTGACTGCAATTCACAGTTCCATCATATGTTATAAAGTTAGAGTCTGAGTGTCTAGATCCTAATATGGCTGACTTTTGGTTATTCATTTCCACCTGAAGGGAGATATTTATTTAGAAAATGGCATGGCTATTCCAGGAAAAGGAGACAGGATGATTTAAATATCAACAGCAACTTAAGAAGAATGATGACAATAATGTTATTATAGGCACATTTAATCAGAGAAAGCGACAAACAATTTGTTGTAAAGCACATAAATACTAGTTGATAACTCATTCTAGCCACATAAACAGCATTAACTTTTTCATACCAAGGCCCAGGAAATCTTATGTATAGCATATAATTATTTAAACTACAAATGATAGAGCATCGAAATGCAAGACCTTGTTATCTTGTGTTCATGCTCTGAAGTTAAAATAGGATAACTCTGAAAACACTAAAAAAAATGACAAAACATGTAAATAAATAGATGAGCACAAGTAGAAAAATTGTTGCTTCACACCAAACAATTCACAAATATTTTTCTATGATTCGATGAAATATTTACTGAGCACCTCCACTTACCAAGCTGTTACAAGATGTGGGAACTTGAAGAATGAAAAATGACAAAAATCTAGGAATTAACTCCTTTAGAATCACATAAATCTAGAATGTAGTATATATTATAACACTGGGAAAGAATGGCTTATTATTTAATACATCTTTGACTATCATATATTTATTATATAATATATTTATAAAGATAGGTTTAATTCTCACTTTAAGTAATATTCACAATTCATGTTCTAATATTTCTGTGTGAATGTTAAATAAAGGGAAAATACCATGTGGAAAGACAAGGATATATACTAAATTATGGCATCAATTTCATCAAATTCTGGACTCAGAGGATTAAGTGTCAATTTTTCTAAGGCTAATATTTCTATCTTCTGTTGTTACATCACTCCTTATTTAAGTATCTATTAACTAGTTTTCTTATTTTTAATATTTAATATTCTTCTCTACTTTTTTTTTCCATTTCACAAACCTTTAGAGTAGCCCAATCACCTCATATAGATACTGTCTTCTTGCATTCAAATCCACAATTATTTTTTTCTTAAAGTAACATTCTCTTTGAGTCCATGTAACTTTATTTTTTTAAACATTTTATTTATTTATGATAGAGGTATCAACAGAGGGAACACAAGCACAGGGGAGCTGGAGAGGGAAAAGCAGGCTCTTTGCTGAGCAGGGAGCCCAATATGGGGCTTGATCCCTGGATGCTGCGATCATGACCTGATCCAAAGGCAGATGCTTAACGACTGAGCCACCCAGGTTCCCTGAGTCCATGTAACTTTAGAATTCCATTGACAGTAATATTTATAAAAGAAATTTTATGGTTCTCTATTTATGGTTTTTAACATTTTTGTTTTACCATAAGAAAATAATTAAAAATAATTATATCTCAATAAACAAAACAAACAAAAATTTTAGCTCTCATTACTATAACCTTATTTAGGAAAATATTTAGCCCCCAAAAGAAGGCAATAAATGCTCATAGGATCTTTTGATTTATTTTTATTTACCATTACATTCTCTCCTCTCCTCCACCAAATTTAACCATGGGTCAGTGAAAAAAAAAATTCAGATCAATTAAGGACCTGAGATAGGTTTTGGAGACTACTGGCCAACCTCTTAACAGTGTTAGTTCTTCACCACTTATGTCTGCAATCCCTGTTTTCTGCCTCCACTACTCTGACCACACAGTGGCCAAGTCTAGTAATTGCCACTTTTCATTGCACTCTGTGTGTTTCCAATATTTGACAGTTAACCATCCACTTGTTTAAAAGGTTTTTGTGACACTGGGCTAACCTGGTTTTACACTTTGTGACAACTTCTCTTCTTTTCATGTAAAATTTGGCATTTAAAGTTTTGACAACAGGTTTTAACTTGACATGCCTCTTCCTTCAGTGAGGTATCCATTTACAGAGTTTCAACTATACTTTTATGAAATTGATTCTAAAAATATATTTTCAATCATAATTTCCCTATCATTATTGATGATTCAGTAGTTCATTTCTTTTTTTCTTTTTTTTTTTCATTTTATTTATTTTTTTATTTTTTTATTTTTTTAGATTTTTTTTTTTATTGTTACTAAATTTTTTTTTCCAGTGTTTCAAGATTCATTCCCCATTCCCCACACCCAGTGCTCCCCGCTTTAGGTGTCCCCAGTACCCACCACCAGGCTCTCCCATCCCTCCACCCCCCTCCCTCCAAGACCCTCAGTTTGTTTCTGTGTTCAAAGTCTCTGTTGTTTCGTTTCCCTCCCTAGATTACCCTAGTTCCCATTTGCTTTCCTTCTGCCACTGTCCTCCAGTTTGCCCCTCATTTCTAAAAACATGCCACTAAATAGGTGCTGATTAGAATTCCAGACCAAAGCCATCAAAAGTGTAAATATATTTCATCTCTTGTCTTCCAACTTCTACCCACTATGGAATCCAGATCTTCTTACTTATATATTTTTTAATTGCAATAAATATTCCTAAAACAACCCAATCACATGATAAATAATACCCTTATCAGTCACTCATCAAGCTTTTTTTCCCTCAAAACCTCTCATAACCCTTTTCTTTTATTTTCAAGCCATGTGTTATAATACAAGGTGAGGGATGTATTATTTCTGTAAATTGGTATGATACTGCATATCTAAGTTCCTGTAATTTTTTTTACCCATTGCTGTATGTTAAATGCCTATAAAGTTCTTATTGGTCAATGTGTATTAGTTCTTTCTCTGACCTGACTCTTTTATAAAATTCTATTTTTTCCTGTCATTAATAAAGTGAATTTTTTTTCTAGAATAGATACCATTCTTTATAACAATCTTCCTATACTATCTGCCTATCAGAGCGGTTTTCTGTTTTCTTAAACATCTTTAATGGCTACTTTTAGGTACTCCACTTTGTACCTTTCCCACCTCTCTAGTCTTATCTTATTGAGAATAAAAGAAATAATAATGAATTTGAATCCTGTTTTCAACCATATAAGATAAACTGAACGAATTATTTTCATAGCCAAATCCTTAGTATTTTATCCTCACCATGAGCATAATAATTGGCATATATACATAAAAATATGTATATTATGCATTCATTATCTTTCCTTCTATTTAAATCTGCTGAATATTTTCTAACCTCCCTGACTTTTGTAATTCTCCCCTCACCATGCCACAGACATGCTAACCACATTGTAGATATCATATTATATAATAATCCCCAAACTTAGCTCCATTCTACTAGTGAAAGGTTGAATCCTGGAAAAATTAAGCAACTGACAGATTAAGGATCTTATTGAATGTTACACAGAAGAGTGTTGGATCCACTATTATAGACACTTGACTGATTTTACCTGTTTTTGTAAAATCTGAAAATTCCGTTTATTTTGTCCATTTAACTTCTAAAAGTAGATGGAATTCCATGAACTCTACAAGAAAGGTAAATTGATAATAGTTATATGAGTTTGAGTGGTATAGTAGAATACTCAAACTAAGCCAGATAAGCACATTTCATTAAGTTTTATCACTAAATATCTGTGTGATCTTGAACATGCCATTGATATCTTGTGGCATCATTTTTCTTTTCTCTTAAATGATGGTGCTGGAACAGGTGGTCTCCCTAAGCTCTAAATATTATGACTGTTATCATCATAGTCTGATGTGGACTAGGTTGTGCAATTCAATTTCTTTATAAAAACCACAAAGAATATATATCTGATCTATCAGATCATAATTTGACCCTGTGTGAAGACTCAGGTGCTAAGAATAGAATTTATGAAATGAAGAATATAATCTTGACAAAAAAAGAATCCAAAGTAAAAATTTATTTGATTTAATATAGTCAAACAATGGGATATGTGACAAAAATTTCCAGTTTCCATATGGATGTTTGACTTTGTGTAAATAATATCTACCTAAAAATAATATAACTAAATTTATGTCAAAATAATTTAGGCTACTGTAATTTGAAAAAATTAAGTTTTAAAAATTTGATTATTTTATTATCCTCTAGAATTTTGATGGTTTCCGGTCTCACATTTAGGTCGTTCATCTATTTTGAATTTATTTTTATGTATGGTATAAGAAAGTGGTCCAGTTTCATTCTTTTACATATTGCTATCCAGTTTTCCCAACACCATTTGTTGAAGAGATTATCTTTTTTCCACTGGATATTCTTATTTCTTTGTTTATTGGTATGTCTATTGACCATATAATTGTGGGTCCATTTCTGGGTTTTCTATTCTGTTCCATTGGTCCATGTGTCTGTTTTTATGGTAGCACCATACCGTCTTTATCACTATAGCTTTGTAGTATAACTTGAAGTCTTCAATTGTGATGTCGCCAGCTTTGCTTTTCTTTCTCAAGATTGCTTTGGCTATTCATGGTCTTTTATGGTTCCATACAAGTTTTAGGATTGTTTGTTCTGTGAAAATTGCTGATGGTATTTTGATAGGATTGCATTAAATGTGTAGATAAGAACACAGGCAGTAATCTCTTTGACATTGGCCTGTAGCAAATTCTTACCAGACATGTCTCCTGGGGTGAGGGGAAACAAAAGCAAAAATAAACTACTGGGACTTTATCAAAATACAAAGCTGCACAACAAAGAAAACAGTCAACAATACTAAAAGGAAACCTTTGGAATGGGGGAAGATATTTACAAATGAAATATTTGATAAAGGATTAGTATCCAAAATCTATAAGAAATTTTCAGATTTAACATCCAAAAAAACCCAAATAATCCAGTTAAATGGGCAAAAGACATGGATAGACTTTTTTTTTTCCAAAAGAAGATAAAAAATGACCAACAGACACATGAAAAGATGCTCAACAGAAGTCATCATCAGGGAAATGCAAATCAAATCTGATATTTGATTTGTATTAAAAGAGGTATCACCTTATACCGGTCAGAATGGCTAAAATGAACAATTCAGGAAACAACTATTGGCAGGAATGAAGAGAAAGGGGAGCCCTCTTACACTGCTGGTAGGAATAAAAACTGGTGCAGCCACTGTGTAAAACACTATAAAGTTTCCTCAAAAAGTTAAAAATAGAGCTAACCTACAATCCAGCAATTGCACTACTACTAAGTATCTACCCAACGAGTACAAAAATACTGATTTGAAGAGATACATTTACCCCAATGTTTATAGCAGCATTATCAACAAAAGCCAAATTATGGAAAAACTCAAATGTCCATTGATTGATAGGGATTCCATTGATTTTATTTATATACATATATGTAATTTGAGACTTAAAGAAAAAAATTGATTGATTTGGACTTAAAGACAATAATAAATTTGTTGACCTTTTTCAGTTTTTTCTTATTATTTAATATTTAAATATGTTTTAGAAAAATGTGTATTTGCAGAAGAATAAGTCCTTCCACATAAAATTCTTTTCTGTTTTTGTTTGTTTGTTTGTTTATTTCATTTGAATTTACTAAATCCTAGACTGTTCACCTTTTCTTGCATTCTGACCTTCTCCACTGACAAACTTTCCACTTAAACCAAACCAAACCAAAACAAAAATACCTGAAATTTAGAAATTGTTAAATGTCACAAAATATCAAGTGAGTAAAGAAGACAAAGAGAGTCAAAACATTTATATATTTCTTGTTTGATACTCTTTTATATTTCATGGATGAGGAAAATTTGTAACCCCGACTATCATTTCATTGTAGGAGTTATAAAATAGGCGGGCGATTTCAGGCACTTAGAATATTAGTAGCTTGAAAATATTGATTACAGTGGATATTAATTTTAAAGGCACAATGGCAGGACTTTAAACTATTTAGCAGAAGGCATACAGTTTCTATGGTGGAAAGAAGTATAATTAAAAAGCTATCAATAGTCTGAGATTGTCAAAACTACTTTGTCACCTGAAGCACATTCCTTGTAATTATCTTTTAGGCTTTAAGCTAGATCACCATTAACCTCAGAAAAAAAGGGTTACTATGCTTTCTGGTGTGAGAAATTGTATCATGATGTAAATTAAACCCCATTCCACAGTCAAATTAGATTTGGGACATGATTGAGTATTAAACCTACTCATGTATATTATCAAATGACACAAAGTCTGAGAGCACTAAGGGAAAAGAGGAAGAGTTTTCTCCTTTTTGAAAGATTTTGAGATTCCTTATGTGCATAGAATATAATTTTGATGATACATTAGAGAAATAAAATTGAAGCAACACAAAGAAAACTCAAAGGTATTTTTAGCCTTTCCCCAACGATTTCTTTTCAGCTCTCAGACAGTACAAAATGAGTCAACACTTAAGTAAGCCAGAAATAATATAACGAGTCTGCAAAATTATAGCTACCTACAGCTCAGATCTTCAATCAAGTAATTGTTAAATGCTCACTAGAAGGAAGAGCAAATATGTTCTCAAGTGAACTTGTTTAATATTTTTAACCTTATTGTCAAAAGAAAGGAGTCATAATTAAGATAGCACAATGCATGAGACAGAGAACAGCATGATTGCATCTGATGATTAATGTTTATCCCTGAGGTGGTCTCTTCAGTTACGGATCAAGAAAAACCATGTAGCCTTCTATTCCTGCATAAGTCATTGGTGCGTAATGCCAATAATCAACCACTGTCATTCTCGGGTGATGTTGGGCTGAGTATAAGTTGTGAAAAGTTATATAAGTCGATGTAAGTAATTACCAACTGCATGAGAACGTAGCCTACAACCAAATATGTACTATCATACTAACCTAACCCTGGTGATGCAGGGGACACTGAAGTATTCTACTGTGTCTGCTATTTACAAAGAAACCTATAAGGCAAAGTTTCTTAGCCTTTACATGGTTGACATTTTGGCTAGGTGACTCTTTGCTGTGGGGCCATCCTGTACGTAATAATTACTTTAGAAGGATTCCTGGCCTATGTCCAGTTGATGCCAGAAGCACCCCCTCACTCTCATTTGTAACAAACATAAATGTCTTGATGTTGCCGAAACGTCCCCTGGGAGGCAAAATTGTCCCCAGTTGAGAACTACTGGCTCAAGAGCCTGGGAAATGCTCTGCAGCATAGATTATATCTATATCTATTTATCTATATGAACAGACACAGACACACACTGCCCCCCGCCCATATACATACTCACAACTTTCTAAATATACCATTATATACATCTGCATATGGTCAATAATATACATACATCTACATACATATATGTGCATGTATATACATACACACATATAAATACCCACGTTTGCACAAATATCCAATTACATATATTTAAAATACATTTATATATACCATTATATATGTACAAATGCATATATAATGCATATGTATATGCATGAGAATTATATACAGTATATGCATGAGAATATATAATATACATATATCCGTATGTATATGAATGTCCTAAACCATAAAGTCTGAAAACTTACATAATATTATTTTAATGTTTTTACACATTGAAGACACCTCTGACAGCATTAGGTATATTTTTATATGCTTTCAATTTCATTATGAACACTCTTTAGATTTGAAATTTTGGAGGAACAGCAGAATCGAGCAAGAGGACTCCATAACACACGAAACATTACGAGGGCCTGTTTTCTTGTAAAGAAAAATAGACTATATGTAGGTCCTGTGTCAGGAGATTGGGATGCTTGTGTAGAACCGGTGCAAGATGATATCCAGAGATTGGCCGAAGCCAATTCAGGTCACCAAGGGAACCTGGGTTCGAGAGAGGAGTAAAACAGGATATCTTCTTGGTTGCTCATGGTAACAATAGGCAACAAGTGAGACAAAAAAAAAGCTCTAAATAATAGCTACATATTACTCTGCATTTTGACTCTGTCATCTATTTTGTCTTTGTTTCTATATTTCAGCCATGGAGATACCTTCTCATTCAGAGGCTTTATTTTTATGTAGAGAACGTAGTTTCTTATATGCCATAATGTCAGAGACATGAGGATAAGTCTTTTTTGCAAACAAATCTCAAAAACATGTAGCCTGCAACAATTTCTGAAATTCTTCCTTTTGAGTAAATATTCTTATGAGTTAAAGAATTTAGTGTTCAGGAATAAGAGTATTTCCTGAACATCTCTTAATTTTTTTAGTGCGCTATTTCCCTGATCTTCAGTAGCCTAACAGAGTTTCAAGTAGTTAGTTTGGGGGCAGCTAAATTGCAATGGGAGAGTAAGATTTGGTATGTGTTCTATACATCGGTTCATGGAGGATAAGAAAACAAAATAATATATTAAGTAATATATTAAATACTTACTGTGTTTTAGGAACTTTACTTATAAAATGTGGGGCAGGACTCTTTTGAGTTAAAACTGAGATTCCAATAGACAGGATATGGACCTTCTGTACTTCCTGCCCCTCCCCACCAGTTCTTTAGAGCGCTCGTTGGGGGTGGGGGGTCGGGTTGGGGAGGGGTGGAATCTGCACAGTGACAGTCACATACTTGGTCAGAAGTAGGTGGCTGGCAACAATTTCTGATTCGTTTTTGGAAAGGTTGTTGACTGAAAGCAATTTAAAACTTTAAATAATTGGAGTTTTAGGGTAGAGGTAATGGAAGCCAGGTGGCAGAAAGAGAAAAAGACTCCTGAAATAAAGTCCAGTTTCACTATATCTAAATATAACAGCTGGCAGAATGGGCTAGATTCTACACCTTGACTCATGTGTCCAGAGAATCAGTAGAGGATCTAATATGAGAGTGCATTCAGATCTCCACTACATTTGAATCTAGTCCATCTTATTCAGTGAGAAGAAGAGGTCAGGGCCATGAGGCAGAAGCTGACAGACTGGGCTCTAGATGTTGGTGGGGGGACACAGGGCATCAAACTGTAGCAGACAAAGGATCTTGGCTCAGTACACTTTCCAAGTGTAAAGTCAAGTTTATGCCACTACTTGGGTAGCCTAACAAAGAGCATTATCAGTGGCATTAAAACCCCAGTCATGAGTGAATTCTTCTCTCAGTTTCCTTTTAGGAGTCTTGCAGTGATATAGAAATGGGAGAAATCCATTTGGCCCATAAAGGAAAATGACCTCATGGATTGTGGGCAAATTGTGTAGTGACCCTACTAGCATTTAGAGAACTAGATCTATACAGATATCATTTTATTTAATTATCCCCACAACCTACTGATGTAGGGATCATTATTCTGATCTGCATATTTGAAGTAAAAATCAGGCTGAGGGAGGTTAAATAACTTAGTTATGTTTACAGAGCCAGTAAGGGCTAACGGTGGGAATCATACCATTGTCTGTTTCATAGCAAAGCTATTACATTTTTCTGACTCACAACAGAATCATACCAGCTTTTTAACAAAGAGCAAGGTGCCAACATTGGTTTTAAGGATGGATTATGAAAAGAAGACTTGGGAGTTAATTTTTTAAAGATTTTATTAATTAATTAATTAATTTATTTATTTATTATTTATTTATTTGAGAGAGAGAGAGAGAGAGAGAGAGAGAGAGAGAGAGAGAGAAAACACAAGCAGGGGGAATGGGAGATGGAGAAGAAACATCCATGGAGCAGGGACCCTGATGCAGGGCTCAGTTCCAGGACCATGGATCTGAGCTGAAGGAAAACACTTAACAACTGAGCCACCCGGGCACCCCAAGAGTTGGGAGTTAATTAAAGACAGTTTTATCTTCTTCTCACCCTAGTTGGGACCCTTTCCTTTATGAAAGTAAACAGGCCAAATTTCAGGTTTCCCTTCTCAGAGGTAGAGAAAATAAATAGTATAAATAGTATTTATTGTATAAATAAATAGAAAATAAATAGCCTTTCTCTTCTGGCTGGCATTGAGTTGATAGGTTGGAACAGCTTGTATTTTGTTACTTGATGAACACTATTTGTACTTTTATTTGGAAAATATTAATGGCTATACATGCAAACTCTTCTATCAAGATCCGTGTATTTTTACAAATACTTATTAACATAGAATCCTTGTTATTTTATCATCAGTTGGTCACATCTAGAACTTTGACACTGAATTTTAACAAAAAGCACAATATCCTTTTAAGTGAGATTGCTAATGATTTGATCCCTGCCAAAAGAAACTTTCCTACCAGAAGGTTACAGCATTTTACTTCTAATTATAAGGTGAACAGAGACCTAATTAGATGTTTTAAAACCCAAAGGAAAGACGATTCCATAACTTTTACCCTAAATTTAAAATCATCTGAGTTTAAAAGACCTGATTGTAATTATTTAGGGCTGGATTTCTTGAGTTAAGATGTTACTATTTTTATTAGAGACAGAAAAGTCAATGCTGAAGGCAAATGTGTTGTCTTATAGAGATGGTCTAGGCCATTTTTCTTGTCTTTTGACAAGGATAAATTAAAAATATTGAAAAAATCCAGAAAATTCAGGTTGTTAGATTCCAGTTCTAAGCATTTTTATAAATACGTTTGAAACAGGTTTTGGAAGCACTTTGTAAAGTGATTCCTCCCTTCACTTGTATTAAAAAGAGAAAATACATTAAAAATAGTCTAAAATCCCATGTTTTCAACTTTAGAACTCAACCAGACACATCAGCACTACAGATTCCAGTAGTCTTCCTTGGAAAGCATACCAGTACACAACAAAGGGCCTAGTCTTTCTATGTTTTTAAACAGAAAATTAAAAAAAATCTAACCCTCTTTAAAATCTTTGAGGCAATTATAGAAGCCATAATTTAACTAAACATTTTAGCTTTTCTGCCAAATTTCTCCCAGTTGATGGCAGTTGGCTGCCGAGAACTCCAGCCTCCACTTTATTCAGGTTACAGAATGGATAATCAAAGCTGTGAATGCATAAAAGGAAAAGGTGCAAGAAGTTTCACATAAACTTTTAAAAGCATCAAAATGCAAAGTAAGTCACAGTGATATGAATTGCACATGAATGCAATTAATTTATACATGAAGGGAAGATTTTTAGTATGCTCTTGGCTTCATAACAGCCTAATACACCAGAAGCCAATCATTAGTTAGCTTGCCAGAGTATGACAGGCTGCTTTTTACACATTTCTGTAGATTGAATGGATAGATGTTGTTGTCCAGATGTTTTGATTGACCCCTCTGTTGCATATTTTAATTAGTACAAAATTAATTATTAATTGAAAAACTTTATTGGATTGCAAATGACATTGCAAGAATGCAAGTAATCTTCAATTATGTGCAACTAGAAATTTATGAAAGGCAAGGATCAAAGACAATGTATGCTTTTTTCTAATAATGGTACTTCTTCTTCACTGATGTCCTCAATTTTTTTTTTTTTTGATTGTTGATAGAAGTATTTAAAAAGGAGGGTAGAAAGGAAGGGAAATGAAAAAAAAATTACTTTGAATAATTTTTTTAAAGATTTTATTTATTTATGTGACAGAGAGAAATACAGAGAGGGAACACAAGCAGGGAGAGTGAGAGAGGAAGAAGCAGGCCTCCTTCTGAACAGGGAGCCAAATATGGGGCTCCATCCCGGGACTCTGGGATCATAACCTGAGCTGAAGGCAGACGCTTAACAACTGAGCCACCCAGGCAACCCTTGAATAATTTTTACAATGAGAATTTCTCCCCTACTTTTAGAAGGTAATGTCAGCAATGCCAATTTTAGGTATTTATTTTGTTCCTGTTTTTCCTATTCACTTTTGAGCAAACTCTTATTTATTGCAATACACATTCTTTTCATAAAGAGAAAAAGAAGGATAAGAAGAAGAAAAAAGAAAGAGAGAGAGAGAGAGAAAGATTTCTTTCCAAAAGTCTTTTATGCTTTAGTTATTTGAATTTAGGATCTATTTTGTCAAGTAAGTGCTAACACCAGACTAAGAAAGATGTATAACTATAGAATAAAATTAAGCTTCACTTGTTGAAATGAGCTTACAAATTTGATAAATTATTTTTAATAAATTATTTATGAAGAAAACAAAGGAATTATAACATTACACTTGTCCTAACTTAATAATGGTGGGATTCACATTTATTTATGATTTTCTTTCATTTATCACTATATGAATAAAATAATTAGTAGTGACCTTTTGCTCAGAGTAACATGGCCTAAATTAAACATTGTAAAACCAGGCAGGCAGGTCATTGAAAATCAGAGTTCCTGCTGCTTCATTTATATATTAAGTATATTATCAATAAAAGGAGAGCAACTTGAAAGTTTCAACTGGTAATAGACCATAGTGTGTAGGGTTTAAGAGAAAATTGTCTGCCATTTAATAACCTAGTTTCCTCCACCCTGAAAAGGCCCAGATTGATATAAAACTTGCTAGTCAGTTCTCCATGAGTGGCTTATTGTTAGCTTCCTATGTTATTTGAAAACATAATTGTACCAATTCCTTTTATAGCATTATATCCTTCTGCAGCTAATTTGAATCTGGATCCTAGTCATCGTCACTAAATACTACATAGTTTGTGTGTATGTATGTGTGTGTTTTCTCCTCTGTCATTCCACTACTACCTTCTCCTCTGAACTTCTTCAGAATCAGCAATAGAATTTATTCTCTACTGCTTCAAATCTTCACTCACCTTAAAAGACTCACCTGATTATGAGTGACCCACCTAGGATAATTTCCTCTTAGATTAACATTAGCTTAAAGTTAACTGATTAGGGGCTTTAATTACATGTGCAAAGTCCCTTCCCGTTTTCCATATTCTGTCGGTTAGAAGTAAGGTACAGGTCCTGTCCACATTCAAGGGAAGAAGATTTTACAGGAACATGGACCATTGTGGGACATCTTATAATTCTGGCTAGGATGACTCTTTGCCCTTGATATTGATTTTCTACCCTTGGAATTTCTACATCTGCATTTTGTTTGTTTCTTTACAATTACTATATGGTATATAAAGGATGATTATTTAATATTTACTATTGGAACTTGACTCTAACCTTCCTTCTCCTGCCGTCCTATTTTTTCTACAGCACACATCACCTGCTATATAATTGATTCACTTATTGTGGTTATTTTCTATGGTCTACCTGCCCTAAATTAAAGTTCTTCAAGGCAACTGTTTTTTTCACTAACATATCCCTGTGCTTAGAATTGTACCTGATATATTGTATACTCTCAATAAATGTTAAATAGATGCTGTAACATGCTAATATTATCTAATAATTGGAGTGAATTTTTTTAATATATAAAAATGCCATTCCTTTTAAACTAGTTCAATATATCAAAACATTTTTTATTGTGTGCCATCATTAAAGTAGTAATAATTATGAACATGCATCTCAGTGTAGGTATATTAATTTCTAAATAATATAAATGCACGCTATACTGATATCTTATGAGGATTATAAAATGAGGAAAATACTAATGTTAAAAAGATAAAATTATTTTATTCTACAATAAATGTCCTAATATTTTCTCTCAATCCAGCTTGTCATCTCTTGCACAATTTCCCCCCTGTTGTGGTGGTAGCATAGGTGTTCAATAATACAATTTTTGATCACTGATCTAAGATTATGACTCTATTGAAACTATGCAAAGGTGCCAGATAAGAGTTTAAAGAAATGGACCAAATATCCACTTAAAAACTTTCTGTTTTATCATTATATTCTGCAAGTAAATGATTGACTGGTTGCCTTGAGGTTGTTGAGTTGTTGGTTAGAACTAAAAGGAAGAAGAGAGATGCAGCAGCAGTAAATATGTGGCTTTTGGAAGTCCATGGCTGGAGTTCACATTCTCATCCCACAGCTTGTTAGCTATATGCATGTAGACATGTAACTTAATTTCTATATTTGAATCAATTTTTGTGTAAATGACCATAATAATAACCCTTCCACATAGTATTACTGCAAAGATTTAAATAAATCGAAGCTCATGTAGCCTGGTACTGAGGAAGCTCTGATCAGCCTTCATACTTTTGGTTTCCTCATTTTTTAATACATACATAACGCCTACTCATAAGATAGTTATATGCCGATGTCAGTCTCTTGTACATATGAGCCAGAATTGGAAAACTCACTGCAAATATAAAATAGTGAAACAAGAAGGCAGGATAAAATCTAAAAAATGAGAGGAGTTGTATTGCAATGGCTACTGACTTACTTATTTTGTGAAGTAAATATAAAGATAAAAATTCAAATTATCATTTGGAAAAAAGAAAATTAACCAGCCTGAGGAATTGCTGTTTAAAGCACTAGCAGGGTTTGTTCCTGTGGCAAAAAGTTTGAACAAGTAATTTGTGAATCTTGTGACTGTATTATAAAGTAATCAGCTAATTAATAAGGAGTTAGTGTCCAAAATATATAAAGGACTTATACAACTCAACACCAAAACAAAACAAAATAGAAAAACAAAATCCAAAACCAACCCAATCCAATTAAAAAAATGGTCAGAGGGCCCTAATAGACATTTTTCCAAAATACACATGCATATGGCCAACAAACACTTGAAAAGATGTTCAACATCACTCATCATCAGGGGAATGCAAATCAAGACTGCAATGACTTATCACCTCACACCAGTCAGAATGGCTACTATCAAAAAGACAAGAAATAACAAGCGTTTGTGAGGGAACCCTGCTGTAGTGTTGGTGGGAATGCAAGTTAGTGCAGCTGCTGTGGAAAACAGTATGGAGTTTTCTCAAAAACTTAAAATTCACTTACTTTTGGCACATAAGAAGTAATATGGAGGACATTAAGAGAAGGAAGGGAAAAATGAAGGGGATAAGTGGGAGGGAAAGATGAACCATGAGAGACTGTGGACTCCAAGAAACAAACTGAGGGTTTTAGAGGGGAGGGGGTTGGGGGGGGATGGGTGGGCCTGGTGATGTAGGTATTAAGGAAGGGCACACATTGTACAGAGCACTGGGTGTTATATGTAAACAATGACTCATGGAACACTACATCAAAAACTAAAGGCATACTGTATGGTGACTAACATAACATAATAAAAAAGAAAAAAGAAATACAAATATCATAGGATTCAGTAATTCCACTACTGAGTATTTACTCAAAGAAGACAAAAAATTTGTAATTTGTAAAGATATATGCACCCCATGTTTATTGCAGCATTATTTATGATAACCAAGATATGGAAGCAACCCAGGGTGTCCATTGATAAATGAATGGATAAAAAAGATATGTGTGTTTGTGTGTGTGTGTGTGTGTGTGTGTGTGTGTGTGTGTAATATATACATAATGGAATGTTATACAGCCATAAAAAATGAAATCTTGCCATTTGCAACAATATGGACAAACCTCAAGGGTATTATGCTGAGGGAAATAGGTCAGACAGCAAAAATAAAAGACCATATAATTTCACTTATATGTGGAATCTAAAAAAAAACAACAAATGAACAAATA
>PITA01013822.1:18764-56058 GCA_004023965.1 Spilogale gracilis | reverse complement strand
TTGACTAAAGTTTTGATTTTAGAAAGTAATGAAGTATTAACTGGTGTTAAAATGGAAATATAAGTGATCAAATATCCCCCCTTGCCTCCTCAAAAATTTCCCTTCCATCAAATTTTAAAATCTTTCTTATGGTAGGCAGCCTCCAAAATGGTTCCCAATTATTCTTGCCGCCTGGTATGCTTGTTTCTATGAAATTCCCTGACACACTGAACAAGGGTCATCCGTGTAACTATGGGATACTGCAGAAATAATGAGTGTGGCTTTTGAGCGTGAAGAACAAAACCCTCTCCACAGTGCAGGTACACAGAGATATGAGAATAGGGTGAAAATAAGGAGGAAAAGATCTAGCATCACAGTCCCCACACTAAGTACAAAGTAACACTGAAAGGAATTTGAAGCTGATGGTACACTTAAAGTAATCACAGCACAACAAAATCCAAAGCCAGCAAAATTTCTGACACAAACAACCAGCAGAAAAGTCATACCCACAGTTAGACATAAATACTCTCAGTAACTATATTCTGTACACATTGTCCAGCACTCAATCAAAAGCAACTAGCAGGATTATGTATTTAAATCCATCCATATCATTAATTGTAAATGGTGGAAACATACCAATAAAAATAAAGAAATGATCATACTGAATAAAGACTTAAAACCCAATTATCTGCTATCTACAATAAACCCATTTTTAAGTATATATACAAGGTTAAAAATAAAAGAACAGAAAAAGACACATCATGTAAACACCAAATAAAAGAAAGCAGGAGTGGCTATATTAATATGAGAAGAAGTAGACTTCAGAAGAAATACTACAAGAGATAAAAAGGACATTGCAAAGAAAAGAAAAAATTACATAATGATTAAGAAGTCAATTCATGAAGAAGAAATAACCATCATAAATGTGTAGGCCCCTAACAAGAGGTTATAACAATACATGAAAAATAATTGGAAAGAACTAGAAAATAGACAAGCCCACAATCCTTTAGGTAAACAACATAAAAGGTAGACAATAGGTAAGGATATGGAAGATGTGAATAACATTATTAACCAACTTAACCTGATATTTTTAGAATACTCCACCCAACAATGACAGAATGTAAATTATTTTCAGGTGCACATAAAATATTCATAAATATAGACTATATCCAGGACCATAAACCAAGCATCAAGAAATTTAAAATAATTGAAAAACAAAGAAATTTAAAATAATTGAAATCAGGATGTGTTCTCTAGATTACATGGAATCAAAGTAGAAATCAGTATCAGAAAGATATCTGAAATTTTCCCTACTATTTGGAAATTAGGCAACATATTTTTCAGTAACGATGTCAAAGCAACAGAAGTCAAAACAGAAATTAGAAAATATTTTGAATTGAATGAAAATGAAAACACACTGTCTCAAAATTTGTGAAATGTAACAAAGTGAGCTTAAAGGGAAAGTTATAGTGTTAAGTGTTTATATTAAAGAAAAAGTCTTGGGGAGCCTGGGTGGCTCAGTTGGTTAAGTGTTGCACTCTTGATTTCAGCTCAGATCATGATCTCAGGTTGTGCAATCAAGTCCCACATGGGCTGCTCACTCATTAGAGAGTCTACTTGAGATTTTCTCCCTCACCCTCTGCTACTCCCCCTACTCATATGTGCATGTTCTCTAAAATAAATCTTTTAAAAAAAAAAGAAAAAAATATTAAATCAATTATGTTAACTTCTTCAATAAAGATTTTAAGAGAAGGGTCCAAAATGGTGGTCTAAGAAGACCCTAAACTCATCTTCTCCTACAAATCTGCACCTACATACAGAGTAGTTCTTCCTGAAGAACTGAGGACTGATTGAACGGCTTTTGCACAACAAAAGATAAACTCACCACAAAGAAAACAACATGAGAGATGGAGACATTACAATAACAAGAACCCCTCTTTGATGCTAGGGAGGGATATCACTGAGGTATCCATGTGCAGATTCACCC
The DNA here is from genome assembly GCA_004023965.1 of Spilogale gracilis. Lineage (NCBI taxonomy): Eukaryota > Metazoa > Chordata > Mammalia > Carnivora > Mephitidae > Spilogale > Spilogale gracilis. The sequence goes on along the minus strand of PITA01013822.1, from coordinate 54,092 downwards.
AACTTGGGGCACATAAAAAGAAAAGCAGTTTTTTTCTTCAATTTTTATTTAAATTCTATTTAGTTAGCAATACACTGCAAAATTGGCTTCAGAAATAGAAGTTAGTGATTCATCATGTATATACAACACCCATTCTTCATCAAATCAAGTGCCTTCCTTAGCCCAACCCACCTTCATAAACCCAGTTTGTTCTCTGTATTTAAAGTCTCTTATGATTTATTTGTTTGTTTGTTTGTTTTTCAAAAAGCAGCAGTTTAAAAGACAACTGGACTATAAGTAAAGAAAACCCATTAGTTAACCCTAGAGCATTAACCAAATAGTGCAGAATCAGCTGGAATTCTTTCCAGGGTTGAGACTGCTGATGGGTGCCATTATTTATGTTCCCCCTCCACCTAATAGCACAGATGGGATTATAGATCTGAGCATTCCACCTGGTTTGCTGGCTTGGGGAGACCTGGGCCCCTAGCACACCTGAGCTTCAGCTGTCCCCACAAGACAGTTCTTCCCACCTGTGCCCATTTCAGCTCCAGCTGCCCCACCAAGGTCATTCCTGCATGGAGCAACCTAGAAGTTCCTGGCCTACACCTACTTCATCTCCAGCCATCCCAACAGGACAACTTGATGCTGAGTACCCTGGGACTCAGTTTCATGCCTACTAGAATTCTAGCCAGCCAACCTAAGACACACAAGTCCATGCAGGAAACATTCCTAGACAAAGTCACTCCTTCAAGATTGGGAGAGGTAGTTCTTTTACCTAACTCATCAAAATAAGCACAGAAAATCAAACAAAATGAGAAGACATAGGAAGATGCCTCAAACAAACAAAAAGACAAAACCTCAGAAAAAGAACTCAATGAAACAGATTAGCAATCTGCCTAATAGAGAGTTTGACTAATGGTCATTACTAATTTACTAATGGTAAAGATGCTCACCAAACTAGAAAGAATGTATAAACTCAATGAGAATTCCAATCAAGAGACAGAAGATATAAGAAAAAGAACAAATCAGAGTTGAAGAATACAATAACAGAAATGAAAAACACATGAGAAAGCTCAACAGCAAATTAGAGGATGCAGACAAACAGATCACCAATCTGGAAGACAGGGTGGTGGAAAGGACTCAAGCTGAATAGAAATTTTAAAAATAAAATTTTAATGGGGTTAGGTTTTTGCACTCTGAGACAACATCAAGCATACTAACATTTGCATTATAGGGATCCTAGAAGGATAAAAGAGAGAGAAAGGGCAGAAACTAATTTGAAGGAGATAATAGCTGAAAATTTCTTACCTGAGGCGGAAAACAGACATCCAGGCCCAGGAAGCACAAAGAACCCCAAACAAGATGAGCCCAAAGAGGTACACATCAAAATACATAATAATTAAAATGGCAAAAAATTAAAGATAAGGAGAGAATCTTAAAAGCAGCAAAACAACTAGTTATACACAAGGGAAACAGCATAAGGCTATAAGTTGATTTTTCAGCAGAAACTTCACAAACCAGAAGAGAGGAGCAATAATACAGTCAAAGGGCTAAAAAATAACCTACAACCAAGAACACTCTACCCAGCAAGGTTGTCATTCAGAATTGAAGAAGAGATAAAAAGTTTTCAGGCAAATGAAAGTTCAAGGGGATCTTCATCACTAATCTAACCTTACAAAATATATTAAAGGAACTTCCTTAGGTGGAAAAGAATATGCCAGAACTAGAAGAAAATAGAAAGGAAAAAGTTTCACTGGTAAAAGCAAATATATAATAAAGATCACCTACAATTGGTAGTGTAAAGGTTAAAATCCAAAAGTAGAAAAATCTATTTTATCTTAAAAAAAAAACTTGTTAAGGAATTCACAAAATAAAAGATGCAAAATATGATATCATACACAAAATGTGGGGTAAGAGAATAAAAGAATATGTTTAAAATTAATAGAGCACTATATACTTAGGATGTTATATATGAACCTCATGATAACCACAAACTAAAAATCTGCAATACATACACCAAAAGAAAAAATAAATAAAGGAATCCAAGCACAACAAGACTAAGAAAAATCACCAATCCAAAAAGAAAAGAGGAAAAGAAAAATACAGTTGAATAGAACTACAAAAACAACCAGGATACAATTAACAATGTAGCAATAAGTACATATCTCTCAATAATTACTTTTTTAAACATTATTTGTTTGTTTGTTTGTTTGTTTGTTTATTTATTTGACAGAAAGAAACACAGCTAGAGTGGGAACACAAGCAGGAGGAGTGAGAGAGGGAGAAGCAGGCTTCCCGCCAAGCAGGGAGCCCGATGTGAGACTCGATCCCGGACTCGGGGATCGTGACCTGAGCCGAAGGCAAACGCTTAATGACTGAGCCACCCAGGCGCCCCTATAAATAATTATTTTAAATGTAAATGGTCTAAATGCCCTATCAAAAGACTAGAGGTGACTGAATAGATAAATAAGTGGGACCCATCTATATGCTGCCTATAAGAGATTCACCTCAGACTAAAGACATATAAAGACTGAAAGCGAAGGGATGGTAAAAGATACTCCAGGCAAATAGAAGTGAAACAAAGCAAAACAAGTCAAGGGAGCAACACTTATATCAGACAGAGTAGTCTTTAAAGCAAAGAATATAACAAGGCACAAAGTAGGGTTTTACATAATAATAAAGTGATCAATCCAACAAGAAGAAATAACAATTATAGATATCTATGTATCTAACATAGGAGCACCTAAATATAAAAAGTGAATATTAACAGACGTAAAGGGAGAAATTGACAGTAATACAATAACAGTAGGGGACTTTAACATTCCACCTACATCAATGAATAGATCATATGGACATAGAAGCAGGAAACAGTGGCTTTGAATGACACTTTAGATCACCTTCCTCTTAAATCTTCATCACTAAATCTTCTGACTATGTTAAACTAGCCTACCTTTTTATAACCTTACTACAAGTGAAATGCCAAAGAATCATGAAACACATTCCTAAATATTTCTGAGAATTTACATTTTGGTCTAAACCCTCATTTTGAAATTTTATTTTTGTATATACTGATGGTTCAGCCAAAATTTCTAAATTCAAATCCCATTACATGAGCATGAAATCTTGGAGAATTACTTTTTTCTACTTAATCTTCCTGATTCTGATTATATTCCTATACCATCCTTCTAAAGAATGAGAATTTTTTTCACAGAAGAGTCTTCATTAGTTCTGATTGACATAATGTGGCTGATATTTGAACTTTCTGTTTTTGATTTGACAATTTAGGAAGCAAAATGGTTCCTATTTTGGAAAATGTGAGTTTAATATATCTGCTATGCATCAATTGGACTAGGCTGAATTTAGCTGATATTGTGGGAGTTCCTTAATAATTTAGCATTTCTATAAATGTATCATCCTGCCAAATGATGTTCTCACATATTTGCACAGCATTTTTGGCCTTTCCAATAAATTGAAGATAATGAAAACTGGTAGTGTTAGAAACTGTCTCTTTGTGGTGATACATGGAGGAATTGCCCATAAATTGTGATCTATTATCTTTAACAAGTTCTTTTGAATTCTCTTTATGAGAAAAACAGATTGTTCAACCCTCAAATGACACTCCAACTTAGATAAAGAGTGATATTCCCCCCTCCATGGAGTACATCTGCTTAACATGAAGTTTATAGAGATTGGTAACTAATGTCCCCAAAAGGTGCTGTCATTTTGTACTGCCAGCACTGTTTATTTTCCCAAAACCAGAGTTTAAAGTGGTAAGGACTTTAAGAGATCCTTAGTATCACTGCAGGAGAAACAGCCCAAACTGGCAGTAGGAGCCTTTCCATTAATTATCTAAGAGAGAGCACCAATGCCTGAGTCCATATGATTCCATAGACAAGTCAGTATCTTGACAAAAGGGCAAGTCTTTATCACCTGCAGCAGAGAGTTTGGTGCATCAAAGGGAGGGCTTCCCTGTCTATAAAAATCTTCCCATTTAAGTTCAACAAACTTTAAGATTAGAGCAGAAGTAAATGGAATGAAAAATGGAAAAAAATGGAGAAAATTAACATCATAAGTTGGGTTCTTTGAAAAGACTGATAAAAATAAAATCCTACTAAGATTAACCAACAAAAAGGGGAAAATCACAGATTACTAGTATCAAGAATGAAAGAGGACTACTGCCACAGATAATATAAACAAAAATGATAACAAAGGAATATTTTTTAAAAAAACATTATGCCAATAAATTCAACAACTTAGATTAAATGGACAAACTCCTTACCAATGACAACTCATAAAAACTGGCATGAGAATAAATAGAAAATATGACTAATCCTGCATGTAGTAAATAATTGAAACCATCCTACAAAGAAAACGCCATACCCGGATGACTTGACTGGTGAATTCTACCAAATGTTTAAGGAAAAAGTATGACCCAAATTTATACTATCTCTTAGAATACACAAACTCTTTCTCTTATACAAATCCTTTAGAATAACAGAAAAGAAACACTTCACAACTCTTTTTGTGAGGCCAGAAAAACCCTTCCAGTAAAATATGACATGGTATTATAAAGAAGAACAATTATGGACCAATAGCTCTAATGAATGTATGTAAATTAACCTATCAAATTCAGCATTTTGCATTACAATATGAACAAGTGGTATTTAGCTAAGAATGCAAGTTTAGTTTGAAAATAATTCAATACAATTAGCTACATTAAAAAATCATATATTCACTACACTAAAAGAACAAAGAAACACCTACAGTAATATTACACTTAATGGGAAAATATGAATATTTTTTTCACCTGAAAATCAGGAACAAGGAAAGAATGTTCACTCATAACTTGTAAACAATTATATTGGAGGTCCTCATCAGTGAAATAAGGCAAGACCCAAAACATGGAAGTATAAAGATTGAAAAGGAAAAAACAAATCTTTCTTTGTTCACAAACATCATTTTTTTAATGTAGAAAATTCTAAGGAATCTACAAGCACTAGAACTAATAAGTAAATTTTGCAAGGTTTAGAGATACAAAGTCATTAAACAAATAACAATTGTATTTCTATATATTAACAATAAAAAATTGAAAATAAAATATAAAAGGCACTGCCATTTATAACTTCAGAAAACATAAAACTCTTAGTAATAAATTTAAATTAAAAAGTGTGCTAGATCTCTACACTGAAAACTGCCAAAAATTCCTAAAAGAAAAATTTACTAAGTGAAGAGATATACCACCTTTAGAAATTATAAGATATGATTTTGTTAAGATGTTTATGACAAGAGACAGAAAACTTTCTTTAAAGGGCCAAATAATGACTATTTTAGGTTCTGTAGGACACACAGTCTCTGTTTCAGCTACTCAACACTGTTGTTTTAAGGTCATGCAGTTACACAAAGCATAAACAGATAAGCCTGGATATGTTTCAGTAATACTAGATTTACAACAACATATGGCAGGCTATATGTGGCCTACAGGATATAACTTGTTCAAACTCTGATCTAGAACATTAATTTATTAATGTGCTACTTTAGAATATATATAAGGAATGTCTATAAATCAATAATGAAAGATAAACAACCCTTTAATAAAATGGGCAAAGTCTTTTACAGACACATTACTAAAGAAGATCTAAATATGGTCCACACACACACACATACACACACACACACACACGTGCAGGAAAGAAATGACCTATAGGAGAAGTTTTTCACAACTCTTTATTTCAACACCAATTATTTACATGTTGGTTGTTTAGAACAAGTACTATAGACTTTAGATTACTTTTACCCACAGAAAGAAACACTCTCACTTATAGATGCATTCTCCCTTCTTGCCACAGAACTATGTTTAGTAATACTGGCTGGGAGAGGGTGGAAAGCCCCTGGGTTGGTCGGGGTGGACATGGCCAGATCTGTTGCAGCATGTTCAGGATTTGAGGAACCACAAAGGCTTCCTTCAAAATCTAATCATCAGTTTTGTTGAGTCTATCTGTGATTTAAGAAAAAAAAATATGAAACCCTCACAAAATCTGCAAGGTTAGTTACTTCTCTAAATTCCCTCCACATTACTTTTCATTGTTTATTTACTTTGTGTTATTTTGTGAGGAGTGAAAAGAAAACAATCAGATTTTGCTCTTTAAAATAAAGCATCATGTAAATAGACACATGGTTTAATTATGAGAACTAATATTTCACAAGGTTCAATCATTTTCTAGATATATGCCATACTCATTTGACAAGTATTTGACATGTAACATATCAAAGACATCCTGGGGTGCATATGTAGAATTGATTTTTGGAATATCACAGGTTAGGGTAGCATAGGGTGAGGAATCCGACCAATCTGAATTCAAATCCCTACTCTGTCTCTTAACTATTTGTGTGAGCCTAGATGAGGTACATCAACTCTTTTGTTTTTTAATTTGAGGAATGGGAGCAGTGTTACCTCTTCATGTGTTTCCATGAAGATAATATATTTAAAACACCTGCACTGTACTTGAACACAGCAGACATCCGGATATTGGTCCCCATTCCTATCACCCTCACAGCTTACAAGGTCAGCTATAAAGAACTAGTAGATGAAAAAGAACAGGAAGCATTCAGTTTCAGACACATTAAAACCCAAAGTACCCATGGTCTTTATCCTTCTGGGTTATACAGGGAGAAAGGTACTGACTGATCAGAATAACTGTACAAAGCATAGAGCATTCTTATTATACTCAGAACAGAGAGCCACTGACTTGTAGAAACAACAACTAAAAAAACCCTCTGCTTTTCTGGTTGTAAAGATATTCTGGGACTTACATTTTAATGTTTTTTTGTTTTGTTTTGTTTTGTTTTTTAAAGATTTTATTTATTTATTTGACAGAGAGAAACACAGCCAGAGAGGGAACACAAGCAGGGGGAGTGAGAGAGGGAGAAGCAGGCTTCCCACCAAGCAGGGAGCCCAATATGGGGCTCGATCCCAGGTCTCCAGGATCATGACCTGAGCCGAAGGCAGTGAACCAACCAACTGAGCCACCCGGGTGCCCCAGGACTTAGATTTTCAAAAATTATTTTCCGATTTGCCTATCTACATTCAAGAAATGTTGAGATTCATTTTTTGTTTTTAAGTTGGATAAAGTGGTTGCGACAGTGAGTATTTACTATTGTGCCCATTCCCCAAAGCAAATTTCATTATGAATATCTGGGCCCTGAGGGACTCAGATGGAAGCTAGCATTTCTTTATTTTCCTATGCTCTAAACTCTCTTGAATCACTGCACAGGCTTTTCCTCACTCATAAGCCAAGGAAGAGATCACTGTTGAATCAGAACAATCTATAATGTGTGTTAAGCAATCAATGCCGTGATGCTTTCCCCCAAAGTGCCATTTGATATTGCTCAAATGTCTGCAATGATTGTTTCTTTTTCCTTCACATCAGAGATTATGGTTATAATTCCTCCCTTTAGAAAATTTTAACTTGTTTTATCTCTTACCATGTCATGATAGTATCTGTGTAGCTTCCTCTTCAAGCCTTGCTGTTATCTCTTAAGACTTCAATATTCATATAACTATTACAGAATCATGTGCACTCACTCTCATTTTGGTGGATATACATCCAGGATTTCTCCTTACTAACCTAATGAGCTAAAAGCGACCTATTCTATCTAATTTACCAGAATAAAAAAATACCTAAATGATTGTAAGAAGAATTCTACCATTCTATAAAAATGTGTTTTCAATTTTAGAATAACTCAAGCAAATTATTGATAGAGTCCAGTTTCCAAAACTAAGGAGAAGCCAGTAGATTGGTAATGTGTAAATATAAGTAACTTGAATAAAGATTCATTTTAAGCGAAGATGCATTTCTAAGGGCTTACACTTGGATAGGAAAAATGGGTGATATAAAATATATATATTCTAATTGGAAAATAGCCATTATTGAGTTTTATCAAATTCTGGAAACTTCATACAATAGTATAGCAAGTTGCTTCAAAGCATGGGGCCCATTCTGTCACTTACTAGCTAGGTGACCTGAGGACATTGCTTCATCTCTCTAAGTCCTAGTCACCCTGACAACAAAATAGAAATTGTAATAACATTATTTACCTCATATACTTACTGTAAGAATTGAATGAGTTAATGCCTATGTAACTTGTTTAAGTGACAAGAACAAAAATATATCCTTGTATGAGTTCCACCATGTTTCCTCCCACCCAATCCTTCAAAAATAAAAATGGAACTTGCCTTTCTCTCTCTCTCTCTCTTTTTTTCTTTCCTTCCCCCATTTACCATTGAAAGAATTCTGTCTTTGCAGACTTACATTCCCAGGCTTTTCAGATAGAGATTCAGAATAAAGGTGGGGGCAAAATGTTGGGAAGTAACAGAGGTAGAGAAAAGGAGGAGAAATAGACAAACCCTGCAAAGATTTCAGGGAGAGTGAAAAGCAGTCATTAAGAGACATCAGATCAGGTGAAACATTGGATATTTTAGGAGATGGAAGGGGCTTTTGAGATGTGTTGAGATCTGTGTTGTTGTGGATTATGGATTGTAATGATATTGACATTTTCTTTCAATTACTCTGTGTTGCTGTTTAGTGTTTCTTTGACTGTGACTTGATATAGACACTGGGCCACACGGAACTCCAGCTTACATATAAGTTCCTAGTGTGGTGGTGACAATGACAATGATGATGACAATTGTACCTACGTGAAAGTGTGTGTCAAGATACAAACACTAATTTTCCATAGGAAGAGGATACTGTTTTGAAGTCAAAGAAGATAGCATGAAAAAAATATTTTGATTTCTAAATGGGAAATTTATGCCATCTCTTTGAGAATTATAAGCAAAATTTAAAGGAACTTTAAGAAATATTTGCTACAATAACTTCTATAGGGGCGCCTGGGTGGCTCAGTCATTAGACATCTGCCTTTGACTCTGATCATGATCCTGGGATTCTGGGATTGAGCTCCACATTGGGCTCCTTGCTCAGCAGGAAGCCTGCTTCTCCTTCTCCCACTCCCCCATTTGTGTTCCTTCTCTCACTGTCTCTCTCTCTCTCAAATATATAAATAAAATCTTTAAAAAAATAAATAACTTCTCTAAATTCCCAAACAAGACAACAAAAGCTAGCCAGAAACTACTAAAATATTTTGACATATAAGAAAATATACTAGGAAGTAGAGAATAGGGAAAGCCAAAATCAGATTATTTGTAAATAATAATTATTGTTTAACAAAAAGAAAACTTTGTTTCCCAGTTTCCACATCTCTAAAATAAAAGGGGAAATAAATCACATTATGTCTGAAGAAGTATTAAGGTGCCATAGAGTTGCCCTTGAGATTAAAATGTTTAAGTAAAAACCAGTGAACTAGGTTGTCAGAGCTCTGAGTCCTTCACCTTGTTCCAAATATAATGTTATCTCAGTCAATAGAAGGTAAACTGGAGTACAGTGGGAGAAGGAAAGTAAATGGGAACTAGGGTAATCTAGGGAGGGAAACGAAACAACAGAGACTTTGGACACAGAAACAAACTGAGGGACTTGGAGGGAGGGGGGTGGAAGGATGGGAGAGCCTGGTGGTGGGTACTGGGGACACCTAAAGCGTGGAGCACTGGGTGTGGGGAATGGGGAATGAATCTTGAAACACTGGAAAAAAAATTTTAGTAACAATAAAAAAAAAAGTTATAAGAGTACGTCTCTTATAATTTTCATCGACTAAGATAACATTATATTTGGAATTTTAAAAAAAGAATTCTTCAGTTTAAAGAATGTGTTTCAGTACTAAATTAGCAGGTCTATTCTGTTATCTCTAAAGTGCTCCCAGATCCAGATATGTTTTTAAATCTTGCTCTAAAAAGCATTTCCCATTTAAAGTATACACAATTGTATTTTATCAGTAATTCAATGCTTACATAATGTAATTTACTAGAGTCATATTTTATGGAACAGATCATTTTAAACAAATTAAGAATTCAGCTCTAAAATTTAAAAAGAGAAGAGCAGAGCATACCTAATGAAATCAAATAGAAATGAATAATGTGCTAAATCTAACATCCCTAGCACAATGACTGGCAGAGTAGGTAATTTCACCCATCAGCTAAATAAAGAAAAAAAAATTTAATAAAGTAGGAAGCAGAAATATTAATAAAAGCAGTATTAATAAATCAAGGGTAAGATCACTAGAATAGATATATGGAGTGGAGATCAGTAGGGTGAGACACAAAACAGACCAAATATCAGAAGATAAGATCAAGGAAAAATAAAATCACAAGCTAAATAAATATTGTTAGAAATAAGACACAAGTGATGAAGATATGTAGAATTAAAATTATCTTTTTTTAAAGATTTTTTTTTATTTATTTGAGAGAGAGCACACATGTGCATGCAAGTAGGGGAAGAGGCAGAGAGAGAGGCAAGGCAGAGAATTCCAAGCAGACTTCACACTGACCGTGGAGCCAGATGTGGGACTCAACCAAAACCCTGAGATCATGGCCTGACCCAAAACCAATAGCCAGGCACTCAATGAACTGAGCCACCCAAGAACCCAGGAACCTCTGGGTGGTTCAGAACTAAAATTGTCTTTAGACAAGGTGGGAGCACTAACCCATGACTAGGAACATTTCTCAGAACCTGGGGGATTCAGTGTTTTTGAATGCTCCTGATTACTGGTACCTGGGTGGGAAAATGTGATTCGATCCTGAAAGGACCTGAGTAATCTTGCCAGGCAGAAGTCTCTATGTTGTCTTCAGGGAAAGTGGGAGAGCTAGTCTTCAATGGAAAAAATGATAGTTCTTACTTCTGCAAGTTTAAAGAGTCCAGGAAATTCAAGATATTTGAATGCATCGACTCAAATGTCTAGATCCCAAGTGCTAGTATTCTATTCCTACCAAATCAGGATGCTAATCTTGGGATAACAGACTTGCTAAGGTTAAAAATTCAAAATGTTCTGCATCTCTACAACTCTTAGAATTAAAGCATAAACACACACACATATTTATAGGTACATATATTCATATATAATTGAAAATATATAATTAAGATATATTTAAGAAATAAATCTAAAAATAAAATAAATCTGACAAAATGAATTATATCACCATTTCTTCTATGTGCACAATTTCCAAAATTAGAACATGAGTAAGTGAGTAAATTATTTTTTCTCATTTATCTATGCCTAAAGAAAATTTAGGGGGTGCCTGAGTGGCTCAGTTAAGCGACTGCCTTCGGCTCAGGTTATGATCCTGGAGACCCAGGATCGAGCCCCACATCGGGCTCCCTGCTCAACAGGAAGCCTGCTTCTTCCTCTCCCACTCCCCCTGCTTGTGTTCCCTCTCTAGCTGTGTTTCTGTCTGTCAAATAAATAAAACTTAAAAAAAAAAAGAAAAAGAAAACTTAGCTGATCATCTGTCCTACATTTCCTCAACAAAATAAATTTTAAAAAACTAGGGCTGAGGCAGAGGAAGATGGCAGTGGAGTAGGAGGATCCTAGGCTCACCTCACTCCACGGACACAGCTAGATAATTAGTAAATCATTCTAAATACCCCAGAAATTGATCTGAAGCCTGAAAGAGCAAATTTCACAACTAAAGGGAGAGGGGAGGCCACATAGAAGAAGGTAGGAAGTACAGAGATGTGGTTCAGGGGAGAAATGGATCACAGGTGCTATGGAGGAGAAGGAGCTGTGGTCTTAGAGAAGGATGAGAGAAAAAGAAGCACACAGGGGAATCAATGAGGAGAATGTTTCCCCAAAGCCATTGGCTTAGAAAACAAGAGGGGATGAATTCTGTGAATTCTTAGAAGAAGCAAAGCTTAAAGCCTGGAGTTGGTGTGTGTGTGTGTGTGTGTGTGTATTTAAAGCCTGGAGTTGGTATTTTGGTTATTTGTTTGTTTTTTAATTTTATTTCTTATGTATTTTTTAACCTTTTTAAATTACATTATTTTATTTTCAGTGTTCCAAGATTCATGGGTTATGCTCCACACCCAGTTACACCTGGAGTTTTACACAGTGGGTTTGGCTGGGATAGAGCCCAGAGAGCACCGTGCTGCTCCTGAAGATGAGGCAGGCAAACAACCTGGGGGCAGCCAGCAAGGAAACAGTGACTTGAAGACTGTCTGGGGCACACAGTGAGGAGATTATTTGCTTCTCAGAACACCTTCCTGAGAGACAGCATTCACAGAAACACCTCTCCAGGAACAAAGGAGCTGGTCAGCACTATTTCCCTACCCCTCTCCTCACCATAAACACAGAGCCACCCACAGGGAGCAACATGGCTAGAACACTGGCTGCCTGACCTGCCTATGCCAAGCCCCACGCCCTGTGCTCTGGTGGGACTACTCTTTTCAGCCAAGGCTGCCTCAGTCTCAGCATGGTGGGTCCCTCCTCCAGAAGGCCAGCACAAACCCGTGCCTATCTACATCTCCTGACCAGAGAGTTCTGCAGGGCTTCAGTTCCAGTAGAGTAGCGACAGGTCTCATTGCACGAGCAGACCAGAGTTCACTAGTTAATACTTGCCACATTCAGGGTAGGGACAAAACACTGCTCACAGCAGATAAGGAAAGTCTTTTCAGACCACCTGCCTGAAGGCCAGAGCAGGCAAAATACACAGCATACATCAGAGACCCTCCCTGAAGTGCCAGGCCCTGGGCACTATGTGGACTCTTTTTCATAAGGCCATTACATTCAGGAGCAGGAGATATAACTGCCTTTTTTAACAGAGAGAAGAAAGCAAAGACTTGGACAAAATATGAATATGGAGGAACTTATCCAAATACCAGAACAAGCTAAGGCCACAGTCAGAGGTCCAAATGAAATAGATAAGAAGAGTATGCCTGATGGAGAATTAAAACATCATAAGGATACTCACTGAGATTGAGAAAAGAATGAAAGATACCAGTAAGACCGTTACCACAGGGATAAAAGAGTTAAAAACAATCAGAGATGAAGTGTGTAATAAGTGAGATTAGAAACACCCTTGATGCAATGAAGGCAGGCTGAAAAAAATCAGAGGAACAAATTAATGGTATAGAAGACAAAATAATGGAAAATAATGGAACTGAACAAAAGAGAGAAAGAAGAATTATGGAACACAGGAATAGAATTAGGAAACAAAGGGACTCCATCAAATGTAATATCATTTCATATTATAGGAGCCCCAAAAGAAGGATAGAGAGAAAAGGACACAGAAAATTTATTTGAAGAAATAATAGCTGAAATTTCCCCTACTCAGGAGAAAGAAACAGACATCCATATCCAGGAGGCAAAGACAGTTCCCATCAAAATCAACAAAAGCAGGCCAACACCAAGACATATTATAATTAAATTTGCAAAATACAGTGATAAAAAATTTTTTTAAACAGCAAGAAAAAAAAAGATCTTAATTTATAAGGGAAACCCCATAAGGCTAATTGGGGAGTTCTCGACCGAAACTTGGCTAGCCAGAAGAGAATGGCATGGTGTATTTAGAGTACTGAATGGGAAAAATATGCACCCATGAAATTCTATCCAGCAAGGCTAAAATTCAGAAGAGAAAGAGAAATCGTTTCCTAGACAAAAACTAAAGGAATATGTGACCACAAAACAAGCCTTGCAAGCAATTTTAAAGAGAACACTTTGAGTACAAAGAAGAAGCCAAAAGTGACAAATCCAAGAAAGGATCAGAGGAAATGTCCAGAAACAATGACAAAACATGTAATAGAATGGCAATAAATACATATCTAGCAATAATTACCTTGGGGACATCTGGCTTGTTTAGTCAGGGTAGCATGTGACTCTTAATCTCAAGGGCATGAGTTCAAGCACCATATTAGGTGTGGAACCTACTTAAAGAATAATTATTTTAAATGTAAATAGACTAAATGCTCCAATCAAAAGACACAGGATGTCAGAATGGTTAAAAAATAAAAAAGACCCATCTATATGCCTACAAGAGGCTCATTTTATACCTAAAGACACCTGCAGACTGGAAGTGAGGGGATGGAGAAATACCTATCATGTAAACACCTCAAAAGAAAGACAAAGTAGCAATACTTATATTGGACAAACAAGACTTTAAAAACAAAGATTTTAACAAGAGCAGAGAAGGGCACTATGTAATCATAACTGGGACAATCCAACAGATTTAACACTTATAATTATGCACCCAACATGGGAGCACCCAAATTCATAAAATAGTTAATAACAAACATAAAGGAACTAATTGATAATAATGCTTTTATTAGGGGTATTTAACACCTCACCTACATCAATGGGCAGATCATCTAAACAGAAAATCAACAAGGAAACAATGGATTTCCATGACACACTGGACCAGATGGGGTTAAAAGATATATTCAGAACATTCCATCCTAAAGCAGAATACACGTGCTTTTCAAGTGCACACGGGAAATTCTCCAGAAAAGATCACACATTAGTCAAAAAACAGGCTTCAATGAATATAAAAAGTTGAAGTCATACCATGCATCTTTTTTGATAACAACACTATGAAACTGGAAATCAACCACAAGAAAAAAAATCTGGAAAGACTACAAATCTGGGGGCAAGATTGCAGAAAACTAGGTGACCCATTTCGAGGAGTCCCCTGAAGTGAGCTGAATAACTGCAAAAAACACTGCGAGAACATTGTGAGCACCCATGAAATCAGACAGAAGTGTAATATTTCATACTTCTGGATCTCTACGGGGGAAGAAGAGCATCAACAAAGAGGTAAAGTGGAGTGGGAACAATCAGAGTAATATCCAAAGACAAAGGGACGTGGGGAAGGAAGCCTGCAGAGGCGACCCACTGGAAAGCAATACCCAGCACGAAAGAGTTCTGTGTTTGGGGAACAACAGCAGATTATAGTCTGCTTAAAAGCAGACAAAAACAGAGAGCCTGGGAGGCAGCCGGGGAAAGCTGACCGCCATTGACTGGGATGCAGATCTGTGGAGAGAAAGCATACCCTGGTCCCTGACGAGGAAACACGGTGGAGTGGAGCATCTTTAAAACTGCCACTTTTTTTTCCTGCCACTTTTTTCTGCCCCGCACGCAGCCTGGCAGGGAGGCGATTTTGCAGACTTGAGCAAGACCTCTGGGACTACAGGATCTCAGTCCCTCCTGCGTGGGTGTGAACTATAGAGACTCCCTGGACAGTGACAAGGTTGCAGGACCTGAAATCAGTTGCGGTTTCCCTGGAGCAGGAGTGAAACGACCAGCAGGGGCTTCAGGCGCCAATCTGACCAGCGGCTGCGGGTGCCCCCAGTTGTGACAAGTGGCCAAAGGGGAAGATACAGGGAGAGGCTGTGGGCCCTACACCATCCAGAGGGTTGCTAACTAAGGGCTCTCTCAGGGAAGGAGGACTGGGCGCAGACATCTCGCTCTGGCCTGACTTCCTGAAAAGCTGCAAAAAGCAGCAAAAGAACAAATCCTCGAGAGAACAAAAGCCTGACAACCTGGTTGCCATGGAGCCCAGGCCCTAGGAAGGGGGCAGAGAGACGCAGCCCAGGTAGATGGGACTGAAAACAGTGCGGCAGGCTCCGCCCCCAGAAGGCAAGCTGGAAGAATAAGAGGACAACACCCAAACCCCAACATTGGGGGAAAGACAATATATTAAGCTCCTGGTACTACCCCAAAAGTTGTACACTTTATAGATACAGCTTTTCACTTTATTTTCTTTTTGAACTTTCTTCTATTTTTTTAAAGTTTTCACTTTATTTTAAAATTCATTCTCATGGATTTTGTTCTTTTAATTTTTAACCCACTTATTATTACAACGTGATACTTAATACAACACTCCATAATAATTTGTTACCTTGAGATTTTTTCAAACACATACCTGTGTTTTCTGTTGTTGTTGTTGTTGCTGTTTTCTTTTGGTTTTTTTTCTGTTTTTTTCATTTTATCTCTCTTCTTTCCTTTATTCTTTTTTCATTTAAATATACATATAGTGATAAGCTTCAAGGTAATCCTTCATTCCTATTCAATACTACCCCTATATACAAACCAGTTTTAATCTCCTTATATCTTTAGAAAGTGGACTCCTCTAATAGTAATAACAAGACATACCCAGGAGGATCTGAAATACTTTCCTTGCCCACAAGGAGGGTTCACACTCACCTTCCTACCCTATTCTTCAGTCAGTGTTTCTGTGTAACTGTTTATAACTTTGTAATACATAAATACTGGTCTTGGGGGTCATTCGGGTTGTGCTTAGCTTTTTGATCTCTTCAACTTTCTATTACTCTTGGTCGTCTTTTTCTTTACTCTGTTGTAGTTTTGTACGATATAAATCCTACCACTGGGCCCCACTCTGGCAGGGTTTTTTCTTTCTTCTTTTCTCTTTTTCTCTCTCTTTTTTCTTTCTTCTTCCTTTTCAGTGGTGACTTCTGATTGCTCTGAAACATTCCAACAAGCAATTCACCGGGATAGTGGTTGATATATTCAGCTATACATCCCCTCAACCACACCTCACCAAAATGACTCAGAGGAGGAACAACCAACAGAAGAAAAACCCAGAGACTGCAACCCCTGTCACAGAAATACTGGAAATGAACATAAACAATATGACAAAAATGGAATTCAGGGTAGCAATCATCCAAGCAATGGCTAAATTGGAAAAGAACATTGATGACAAGATAGAAGATCTAATGACAGAAGTGAAAGCCAAACAGGCAGAAGTTAGAAAGACTATTAATGAGATGCAATCTAATTTAAATACCCTAACAGCTAGAGTAGGTGAAGCTGAAGATCGTATTAGTGATTTAGAATCCATCTGGATTAAGAAGGAGGAGCAAGAGAAGTCTTGGAACAAACAGCTAAAATCCCATGAAAATAGAATTAGGGAAATAAATGATGCCATGAAGTGCTCCAATATCAGAATTAGTGGAATCCCCAAAGGAGTTGAGAGACAGAGAGAGAAGCCTAGAAGATATAGTTGAACAAATCATGGATGAAAACTTCCCTAATGTGGGGAATGAAACAAATGTTTGTGTCCTAGATGCAGAGAGGACACCCCCCCCCCGATCACTGAGGCCAGAAAAACCTCCAGGCACATAATTGTAAAATTCATGAATCATAAAATCAAAGAATATGTCTTAAGGGCAGCTAGGGGGGAGCGATCGCTTATGTATTGAGGAGGACCATCAGAATAATGTCAGACCTAGCCACAGAAACCTGGCAAGCCAGAAAGGGCTGGAAAGACATATTCAGGAAATTACATGAAAAAAATATGCAACCAAGGATATGTACCTAGCAAGGCTGACTTACAAAATGGAAGGAGAGATAAAGAGCTTCCAGGACCGCCAAGGTCTCAAAGATTATGCAACGACCAAGCCAGCACAAGAAATACTAAGAGGGGTTCTGTAAAAGAGAAACAAACCCAAGAGTGACACAGAACAGAAATTTACAGAGGTAATCTATAGAAACATGAACTTCACAGGCAACGTGATGTCAATAAAAATGTATTAATAATCACTCTCAATGTGAATGGCCTAAATGCTCCAATAAAAAGGCACAGGGTTGGAGACTGGATAAAACGACAGGACCCGTTCATATGCTGTTTACAAGAGACTCATCTTGAATCTAAAGACACTTCCAGATTGAAAGTGAGGGGATGGAGGACCATATTTCATGCCAAAGGACCTCAAAAGAAGCCGGGGTAGCGATTCTAATATCAGACAAATTGGATTTTCATCTAAAGACTGTAGTCAGAGACACAGAAGGACACTACGTCATTCTCAAAGGGTCTATACACCAAGAAGATCTAACAATTGTAAATATTTATGTTCCCAACATGGGAGCAGCCAACTACATAAGCCAACTCTTAAGCAAAATAAAGAGTCATATTGATATGAACATATTAATTGTAGGAGATCTTAATACCCCACTCTCAGCAATGGACAGATCATCTAAAATCAACAAAGAAACAAGACCCTTGAATGACACATTAGATCAGATGGATCTCATTCAGAACATTCCACCCTAAGAAAGCAGTACACTCATTCTTCTCGAGTCCACATTGAACTTTCTCCAGAATAGACCACATACTAGATCACAAATCAGGGCTCAACTGATACCAAAAGACTGAGATTATTCCCTGCATATTCTCTGATCACAAGGCCTTGAAACTGGAACTCAAATACAACAAAAAGTTCCGAAGAAAATCAAACACTTGGAAGCTAAAGACTATCCTGTTCAAGAATCTCTGCATCAACCAGGAAATCAAAGAAGAACTGAAACACTTCATGGAAACCAATGAGAATGAAGGTACATCGATCCAAAACCTATGGGATAAAGCAAAAGCAGTCCTAAGGGGGAAATACCTAGCCATCCAAGCCTCACTCAAAAAAATTGAAAAATCCCAAATACACGACTCTCATTACACCTTAAAGAAGTGGAAAATCAATAACAAATTAAACCAACCCCATGCACAAGATGGAGAATAATTAAGATTAGAGCAGAGATCAATGAATCAGAAACTAGAGATACAGTAGAACACATCAATGAAACTAGAAGCTGGTTCTTTGAAAGAATTAATAAGATCGATAAGCCATTGGCCAAACTAATCCAAAAGAAAAGGGAGAAGACCCAAATTAATAAAATTATTAATGGAAGGGGAGAGATCACAACTAACACCAAGGAAATAGAAATAATCATCAGATATTACTATCAACAGTTATTTGTCAATAAGTTTAACAACCTAGAAAATATGGATACATTCCTGGGAACCTATAAACTACCAAGACTGAAACAGGAAGAAATTGACAACCTGAATAGATCAATATTTGTAACAGATTGAAGCAGTGATAAAAAATCTCCCAAAAAACAAGAGCCCAGGACCTGACAGATTCCCTAGGGAATTCTACCAAGTATTCTAAGAAATAACACCTATTCGCCTGAAGCTGTTTCAGAAAATAGAAACATAAGGAAACTTCCACACTCTTTCTATGAAGCCAGCATTACTCTAATCCCCAAACCAAACAAAGACCTCATCAAAAAGGAAAACTTCAGACCAATATCTCTGATGAATATGGATGCCAAGATTCTCAACAAGATCCTTGCTAACAGGATCCTACAATACATTAAAAGATTATCCACAATGACCAGGTGGTGTTTATCCCAGGGATGCAAGGGTAGTTCAACACTCGCAAATCAATCAACATAATAGAACAAATCAATAAGAGAAGAGAGAAGAACTACATGGTACTCTCTCAACTGATGCAGAAAAAGCATTTGACAAAATACAACATCCGTTCCTGATTAAAACTCTTCAAAGTATAGGGATAGAGGGAACATTCCTCAACCTCATAAAATCTATCTATGAAAAACCCACAGTGAATATCATTCTCAATGGGGAAAAACTGACAGCCTTCCCTTTGAGATCAGGAACAAGACAAGGATGTCCACTGCCACCACTATTGTTCAACATAGTGTTATAAGTCTTAGCAACAGCAATCATATAACAGAAAGAAATAAAAGGTATTCATATTGGCAACAAAGAAGTCAAACTCTCTCTCTTTGCAGATGACATTATACCTGATATGAAAAACCCAAAGACTCTACCCCTAAACTACTAGAACTCAGACAATTCAATAATGTGGCAGGATACAAAATCAATGCACAGAAATCAGTTGTGTTCTTATACCCTAACAATGAAAATATAGAAAGGGAAATCAGAGAATTGATTCCATTTACTATAGCACCAAAACCATAAGATACCTAGGAATAAATTTCACTAAAGAAGTTAAATATCTGTACTTGAGGAACTACAGAACATTCATAAAAGAAATTGAAGAAGACACAAAAAGATGGAAGAGCATTCCATGCTCATGGATCAGAATAATAAACATTGTTAAAATGTCTATACTGCCCAAAGCAATCTATACTTTCAATGCCATTCCAATCAAAATTACACCAACATTCTTCAAAGCATTGGAATCCTAAAATTTATATGGAGCCAAAGAAGAATTTCTAAGAAATTGTTGAAGAAGAAAAACAAAGCTGGGGGCATCACATTACCTGATTTCAAGCTTTATTACAAAGCTGTGATCACGAAGACAGCATGGTACTGGCACAAAAACAAATAGACCAGTGGAACAGAGTAGAGAGTCCAGATATGGACCCACAAATCTATGGGCAAATCGTCTTCAACAAAGCAGGAAAAAATATCCAGTGGAAAAAAGACAATCTCTTCAATAAATGGTGCTGGGAAAATTGGACAGCTACACATAGAAAAATGAAGCTAGACCATTCTCTTACCCCACATACAAAGACAAACTTGAAATGGATGAAATACCTCAATTGAGGCAGGAATCTATCAAAATCCTGGAGGAGAACACAGGCAGTAACCTCTTTGACATTGGCCACACCAACTTCTTTCAAGACACATCTCCAAAAGCAAAGGAGACAAAAGCAAAAATGAACTTTTGGGACTGCATCAAAATAAAAAGCTTCTGCACAGCTAAGGAAACAATCAACAAAACAAGGAGGCAACCCACAGAATGGAAGATATTTGCAAATGACACTACAGACAAAGGGCTGATATCCAAGATCTATAAAGAACTACTCAAACTCAACCTCCAAAAAGAAGATGATCACATCAAAAAATGGGCAGGAGGCGTGAAGAGGCACTTCTCCACAGAAGATATACAAATGACTAACAGACACATGAAAAAATGTTCATCATCACTAGCTATCAGGGAAATTCAAATCAGATCCACACTGAGATACCACCTTACATCAGTCAGAATGGCCAAAATTAACAAGACAGGAAACAACAAGTGTTGGAGAGGCTGCAGAGAAAGGGGAACCTTCTTACACTGTTGGTGGGGATACAAGTTGGTGCAGCCGCTTTGGAAAACAGTGTGGAGATTCCTTAAAAAATTAAAAGTAGAGCTACTCTATGACCCTGCAATTGCTCTACTGGGTATTTACCTCAAAGATACAGATGTAGTGAAAAGAAGCACCATATGTACCCCAATGTTCATTGCAGCAATGGCCACAATCATCAAACTGTGGAAAGAGCCAAGGTGACCTTCAACAGATGAATGGATAAAGAAGATGTAGTACATATATACAATGGAATATTATGCCTTCATTAGAAAGGATGAATATCCAACTCTTGTAATAACATGGACTGGATTGAAAGAGATTATGCTGAGTGAAATAAGCCAAGTATAAAAAGCTAAGCATCACATGGTTTCACTTATTTGTGGTGCTGAAGGGGTAATATAGAGGACAGTAGGAGAAGGAAAGGAAATGGGAAGTAGGGTAATTCGGGGAGGGAAACAAAACATGAGAGACTTTGGACTCAGAAACAAACTGAGGGTCTTGGAAGGGAGGTGGTGGGAGGATGGGAGAGCCTGGTGGTGGGTATTGAGAGCACATATTGCACTGGCTGTGGGGCATAAAGAATGAATCTTGGAACACTGAAAAAAATAAAAAGAATCTGGAAAGACCACATGTACATGGAGGTTAAACAACATGCTATTAAACAATGAGTGGGTTAACCAGGAAACCAAATAAGAATTTCTAAAAAAAAAAAAAAAACATGGAAACAATTGAAAACACAGTAGTCCAAAACCTTTGAGATGCAGCAAAATAGGTCCTAAACAGGAAGTATATAGCAATATAGGCCTACCTCAAGAAGCAAGAAAAATCTCAAATAAGCAACCTAACCTTACACCTAAAGAGCTAAGAAAAGAACAAGAAATGAAGCCTACGGCCAGCAGAAGGAAAGAAATAAAGATCAGAGCAGAGATAAATGATATAGAAACTAAAAATAATGGAATAGACCAATGAAACCACAAGCTGGCTCTTTGAAAAAATAAAATTAATAAACCTTTAGCTAGACTTATTAAAAAAAAGGACCAAATAAAATCACAATGAGAGAGGAGAAATAATAGCCAACACTACAGAAATACGAATAATTATAAGAGAATATTATGAAAACTATATGTCAACAAATTAGAAAACATAGAAGAAATGGATAAATTCCCAGAAACATAAATTACTGAAACTGAAACAGGAGGAAATAAAAAATATGAACCGACTGATAACAAGCAAATAAATTGAATCAGTAATTTGAAAACTTACAACAAACAAAGTCTAGGACCAGATGGCTTCACAGGTGAATTCTACCAAACATTCAAAGAAGAGTTAATTCCCATTCTTCCCAAATTATCTTAAAAAGTAGAAAAGGAAAGAAGACTTCCAAATTCATTCTATGAAGCCAGCATTACCCTGATACTGAAACCAAATAAAGACACCACTAAAAAATAAGAACAGGCTAATATTCTGGATAAACATAGTTGCAAAAAATCTAAGTAAAATACTAGCAAACCATGTACAATAGTACATTAAGAGAATCACTCACTGTGATCAAGTGGGACTTATTTTTGAGCTGCAAGGGTGGTTCAATGTTCCCAAATCAATCAATGTATTATAGCACATTAATAAAAGGAAGGATAAAAACCATATGATCCTGGAAGTAGATGCAGAAAAAATATTTGACAAAATCCATTCATGATAAAACCCCTCAACAAAGTAGGATTAGAGGGAACATATCTCAAGATAATAAAGGCCACATATGAAAACCCCCAGTTAACATCATACTCAATGGAGAAAAAAAACAGAGCTTTTCTTCTATGGTCAAGAAAAAAGAGAGGGGTATCCACTTTCACCACTGTTATTTAACATAATACTGAAAGTCCTAGCCACAACAATCAAAAAACAAAAATAAATAAAAGGCATCCAAAGGAAGAAGTAAAACTCTCACTATTTGCAGATGGCATATTGTAAACAGAAAAAAGGAAGGGCTCCACCAAGAAACTGCTGGAATGGATATACTGATTCAGTAAACTCACAGGATACAAAATCAAGGTACAGAAATCTGTTGCATTTCTATACAGCAATAATGAAGCAGCAGAAAGAGAAATGTAGGAATACATCCCATTTTCAGTTGCACCAAAAGCAATAAGACACTTAGGAATAAACTTAACCAAAAAGATGAAAGACCCATACTCTGAAAACTATAAAACACTGATTAAAGAAAATGAAAAGCACAAAGAAATGGAAAGACATTCCATGTCCATGGATTGGAAGAACAAATAATATTAAAATGTCGATACTACCGAAAGCAATCTACACATTTTTTGCAATCCCTATCAGTATGCCAACATCAATTTTTATGGAGACAGTACAAACAATCCTAAAGTTCATATGGAACCACAAAAGACCCCAAATAGCCAAAGAAAATTTTTAAAAGATTTTCATTTATGCATTTATCTATCTATCTATCTATCTATCTATCTATCTATCTATCTATCTATCTATTTATCAGAGAGAAAGAGAAAGCACAAACAGGGGTAGTGGCAGGCAGAGGGAGAAGCTCCCTGCTGAGCTTCCTATGGGACTCAATCCTAGGACCCCAAGACCATGAACCAAGCCAAAGGCAGACACTTAACTGACTGAGCCACCTAGGCATCCTAAAATTTTGAAAAAAGAAAAACAAAACTACAGGCATTGCAAATCCAGACTTCAAGTTATATTACAAAGCTGTAATAATCAAAACAATATGGTGCTGGCACAAAAACAGATGCATAGATCAATAGAACCAAATAGAAATCCCAGAAATAAACTGACAAATATACAGTCAATTAGTCTGCAAGAAAGCAGGAAAGAATATACAATGGGTAAAAGAATTTCTCTTCAACAAATGATGTTGGAAAAACTGGAGAGCAACATGCAAAATAAAGAAACTGAACTAGTTTTGTATACTATTCACAAAAACAAATTCAAAATGGAGTAAAGACCTAGATGTGAGACCTGAAACCATCAAAATCCTGGAAGAGAACCTGGGCAGTAACTTCTCTGACATAGGCCATAGCAACTTTTTTCTAGCTATGTCTCTTAAGGCAAGGGAAACAAAAGCAAAAAATAAACTATTGGGACTACATCAAAATAAAAATCTTCTACACAGCAAAGGAAACAATGAACAAAAGTAAAAGACAACTTATATCATGGTAGAAGATATTTGCAAATGACATATTTAATAAAGGATTGGTATCTAAAATATATAAAAAACTTATAAAGCTCAAGACCAAAAAAGCAAAGGTAAGAGACACAGACATTTTTCCAAAGAAGACATCCATATGGCCAAGAGACATATGAAGAGACACTAAACATCAGTCATGATCAGGGAAATGCAAATCAAAACTACAAGACATCGCCACACACCTGTCAGAATGGCTAAAATCAACAACTCATGAAACAATAGGTGTTGGCAACCATGTGGAAAAAGGGGAATCTGCTTGCAGTGTTGGTAGGAATGCAAACTGGTATACCCACTCTGAAAAACAGTATAAAGATTCCTCAAAAAGTTAAAAATAGAACTACCCTACAATCTAGCAACTGCACTCTTAAGTGTATACCCAATGAGTACAAAAAATATTAATTCAAAGTGAAATATGCACTCTGATGTTTATAAAAGTATTATTTAAGATAGCCAAATTATGGAAACAACCCAACGTGTCCATCAACTGATAAATGGATACACACACATATACACACAATGGAATATTACGCAGCCATTAAAAAAGAATGAAAGCTTGCTATTTGCAATGACATGGATGGAGCTGTTAAGTAAAATAAATCAATTAGAAAGACAAATATCATGTAATTTCACTCATATGTGGAATTTAAGAAACAAAACAAATGAGCAAAGGGGACAGAGAGAGGGAGAGAGAAAGACAAACCAAGAAATTGACTCTTAACTGTAGATAGGTTATTAACTGTAGGTGGTTATCATATGGGAGGTGGTTGGGAGGATGGGTTAAATAGGTGATGGGGATTAAGGAGTGCATTTGGAATGAACTCAGGTGTTGTATACAAGTGTTGAATCACTATGTTCTACACCCAAAACTAATATTACACTGGATGTTGATGAATTCAAATAAAACCTAAAATAAAATAAAATAATAAAATAAAATAAAATAAAATAAAATAAAATAAAATAAAATAAAATAAAATAAAAACTATCATGGTTAATCTAGCAAATCTATGCACAGAAAGTTTTTCTTTACAATTTTTCAATATGCACTACTCTTCTATGGTACAGAACTATATAATTAAAAATCCAATTTGGGGGTAATCTGAATATTTTGAAACAATGTATGGAGGGAGATTACTATATTATTATTACTATATTATTACTATATTATTATTATATTAAAACATTGATAAAAATATTTTATACATGGCCATTCTTCTGCCCATGTGTTCTTGCACATTTTTTTAGAATAGACTCTGCCAATAATCCTCACTTTTGCTCTCTTTTCTTTAACCTGGAGATTAGAAGTATATTCTTTTTATGAGAATCATTTGATGTTCAGAAGACTGTAAAAGTCCTGTGAAGTGACTTTGAAAACCTCTTGAGATCTTTCATGCTATGTTAAGGCAGCTCTTTCTACCAATAGAGATTTGAAATTTCCCCTGCAAATTACCATTTTCCTTAGTTCACAAATCCAATCTGCAGGTTTCAAATGGGTCAGGGATTTGAAGGTAAAATCCCCTGATAGAAAGCTGTGTGATCATATAGAAAGACCAACATATTTGATGCCTAGATGAATCATAACATTGAGCAATTTGGTTAACCTTTGATGACTTTTTATATAAAGCAAAGAGAAGCAAATACTTGGATGCCAACTTTGCAAGAGAAATGATATTATCAGAAGCAATGTTTGTCAGAGGTAAATGCACACCTCAAAAGATGACCTAGAAATCCACAATTTCTAGAGTTTACTTTGCCAATCTGAGAATATTTCCTTGGTCCCATGGTTACCCCACAGGAACTTAATATCATTTGTAAAGTTTTGAGTGGCATGCAGCTAAGTAGCACACAATAAGGCCTAGTGGCATGCAGATCCAAGCTAATTACCAGTACTTTCCCTCCAAAACCCAGTTTAGATGCAATGGAGAAGGAGACATTTAGTTTGAGCAGAAAACATTATTAGGTCCTCTTCTCAATATTATACCTACTCTTTCCCTTACCAAATTCCATGAACTAAGGTTAATTTGGAAAAAAAAAACTCTTGTTTGGGACTACAAATGGGTATTAAATACAATAGTCATTTTTTAAAATGAATTCAAACTAATATTTGGGATTTTTTATTAAGGTTGAAAGGAAGAGGAAAAGCAAGCATGGAAAATCAACTACTTGGGGAGGAGCAGAGCAAACCACATCTGGGTGAGAATTTGGGAGCATGTTGGCACTATGTGAATACTGTGTGCCTGGAGGATGGAGTGGGCTATGGAAGAGGAGACAGAAAAGGAGGTACAGGGTCCTAGTTTGCCAGGTAAGTGCTCCAACATTCATTTGTGTGAAATCTTACTGGAGGTTGTCTTCCTAATGTTTTGATCGGAGCGATTTTGGACTTGCTTTGAAAACTGCAATCTTCCACTCGCATAATATAATCCAGACACCCCAATCCTACCTAGTCTAATTCTCTATCTAAGGTATCCAATTCCTACCTTCTCAGGGATAAAACTGAGAAAATGTAGAAAAGAAGGCAAAAAACTATCTGCCAGCTGTCTATGGACACAGAAAATGAGGTCATTTCTGCTTTCATGATCACTACTCTTTCTCATTTTATTCCATTGGGATCTCTCCTACATAGTGAGCAACTAGAAATAATTCTCCATACATGAGTTAGATCTCTAAGAATTACATAATTTAGAATAAAGCTGTTTTACCCTGGGCATTTTTCAAATGTTTAGGGCTATTTAGACACATGAAGGAAACGTTATAAAGTAGACTTCATCTTCTATAGAAAAGCCAAATGGCCATTGATAAAGGATCAAACAAAATGAGTGGGTTGCAAAGGTCACCATCTGAATAGTTAGGGTACAGTAGGAGAAAGAAACCACATGGTGATATGAATGAGAAAAGTTTAAAATAAAAATTATCAGCTTATTAAAATTATCAGTTTTTAAAAATTATGAATAATGGAAGATTGGCTAATGAGAGTTCAAGAGAATCTTAGGAACACAGGAGTAGCAGATATATGGAGCAAGCAGTATCCCTAAAGCTGAAATAGGACACCCACAGAAGAGTCCTCCTCCTCAGGGCTAAAATGCTGTCTTCTTGGGAAAGGGCAAAGTCATGACTCTGACTGGTGGAAAAATAGCTGAGGAGCCTCATCAATGGGACTTGCTGAGCATCTGTCCTTTAGAGCAGGCACCAAGGGAGAACTATTGGTCTCGGAGAATGGCTGAGATTAGGAGCTGGAGGAAGTGTCCATAGGAGTTCAGTGCAAGAAAAAGCCATGACTCCACAGACTCTCAGACCTGGAGATTATCATAGGAAGAGTTGAGTACTGAAGAAAGTGCTTCATGAAGGAGCCCAGGTTAGAACAACCAGGCTTTGGCAGGAGATGAGTGCTGAAGAAAGCACACTCTGCTGGAGTCCAGCACTGGAGAAAGTACACACTGGAAACACTGTCCAAGACTGGGAGGTAAATGTACTAAGGATGTCACAGCAAGAAGTCCCCTCACCAGCAGCGCATGAGGAGGTCTTAGGTGCATGATATGGTCATGTAAGATGGTCAGAAGGCCAGAATAAAGGCTGAGGCCTTTCAAGATGTCTATGTACTCTGGGCAGAGGGCTAGAACAAGAACCAAGGATTCTCTCCACCACCTGCACCCCCTCCCCACACAGACACACACATATAGTACTGATAAATCCATGAAAAAGAAAAAAGCCAGCAGTTGCAGCAGAATTAGGAAGCCACACCCTGCTACAATATCCCTCCATCTTCCTCCACAGACAAAGCTTGACACAAGAGTGAAAAAGGGAAAATGCTCCACTGTGGCAGAGAAGGTAATGAAAGGTGAATGTGTGGGTGAGAAGCAATATATTGATAACTGACATCATGTCTAGTAAAGATCACAAAACTCAATTAAATGTACCTATAAATAATAATATCAATACCAGTTATGTAGTCCTGAAATAACTTGGAAAGCCCTAATTAAAGTATAATCTTAGATAGGTAATAACTAATATTAGCTTCTATTTTATCTTTTTTGATGATGTATAATTAATATATATTATTATACTAGTTTTGCATGTATAGCATAATAATTAAACATTAGTATATATTGAGAAACGATTACTACAGTAAGTCTAGTTAACATGCATCTTTGTGCATTGCTATATTTTTTGTGTAATGAGAACTTTTAAGATGTACTCTTAGCAAATTTTTTTTTTAAAAGAGATTTTATCTATTTATTTGTTTAGAGAGTGGGGGGAAAGACAAAGGGAGAGTGAAAGAGAATTTCAAGTAGACGCCACACTGACCATGGAGCCTCATGCGTTTCAATGTCACAGCCCCAAGATCACAACCTGAGCCAAAATTAAGAGTCTGGCTCTCAACTGACTCAACTATCCATGTGCCCCCCTTTCAGCAAATTTCAAATGTGCACTACAGTATTATTAACGGTAGTCACAATGCTATATGTTACCCCGGGACTTATTTTACAACCTGAAGTTTGTTGTTCTCCATCCCCATTTAGGCCCCCACCCACCTTCCAACTCTGGCTGCCACCAATCTGTTGTTGTTTAGAGATTCCACATATAAATCATATCACACAGAATTTGTCTTTCTCTTACTTATTCCACATAACGCAATGCCCTTGCCACCCAACTGTGTTGTCACAAATGGCAAGATGGCAAGATTTCATTCTTTTTTGTATGGCTGGATAATATTTCATATATATATTATATATATATTTTTATAAGATATATATCATGATTTGTTTATCCACTAATGGACACCTAGGTTGTTTTGAAATCATGGCTGTTGTAAATAATGCTGCCACAAACACGGGTGCATATATCTTTTTGAGTTAGTGTTTTCAT
Organism: Spilogale gracilis; assembly: GCA_004023965.1. Classification (NCBI taxonomy): domain Eukaryota; kingdom Metazoa; phylum Chordata; class Mammalia; order Carnivora; family Mephitidae; genus Spilogale; species Spilogale gracilis. The sequence continues at coordinate 25,240 of PITA01013822.1, read as the reverse complement.
TTTCTTTAGATAAATACCCAGAAGGGAACTGCTGGATCATACTATAGTCCTCTTTCAATTATTTGAGAAACTTCCACACTGTTTTCCACAGTGGCTGTACCAATTTACATTCCCACCAACAGTACAGAAGGGTTTCCTTTTTCCATGTTCTCACCAACACGTATGATTCCTTATCTTTTTGATAATAGCCATCCTAACAGGTGTGAGGTAATATCTCACTGTTTAGATTTGCATTCCCCTGATTATTGGAAATGTTGAAGACCTTTCCATATACGCATTGGCCTTTTAAATGTCTTCTTTGGAAAACTGTCTATTTAGATCCTCTGCCCATTTTTAGTCATTTTATTTTTTGGTTTTATTGTTTGGTTTGCATAAGTTCTTTACATATTTTGTATATTTGCCCCTTGATTTTCAAATATGTTCTTCTACTGGTAGACTGTTTTTATATTTTGTTGATTTCCTTCACTGTGCAGAATATTTTTAGTTTGATGTAGTCCGCTTATTTTTGATATTGTTGCCTTCACTTTTGGTGTCAAATCCGAAAAATCATCACCAGGAATGATGTCAAGGAGCTTATCTCCTGTGTTTTCTCCAAAAGTTTTATGGTTTTAGATCTCATATCCAGGTTTAAATTCATTTTGAACTAATTTTTGTGTGTGATATAAGATAGTCGCTCCATTTCATTCTTTCACATGTGTTTATCGGGTTTTCCCAATATCACTTATGGAAGAGCCTGTCCCTTCTCCCTTGTGTATTCTCAGTTTGTCATTAGCCTCCATCTTAAGTACAAAGTATGTGTGGCTCATCACAATTTGCCAGTTGAACTTAGCAAATGAAAATGGCAAAATTAAAACTCATTATTGATCACGACTCCAATAGCTTTCTTCCTCATTTCTTCAATCCTCATCCTCCAAAGACCTATCCTTTAGAGGTGCACATGTTTCTTCTCATTTGGGAGCCCTCCTGCTGCCAACATTCAATGAATCATCGCTATAGTCATTTATCTTAATTTTTTACGGAAAAATTACTGAGGAAATTAGCACCTAACACCATGATTTTTACAATTGTTTTCTGGTTCATGTTTCTAGCTTTCCACTTCTACTATTCTAATATATCGTATTGTAATAGTTATACTTTACTAAATACTTTGGTTATATCACATTTGTTTCAAAAAGTAGATAACTATGTCTATTTGCTCAAATTAAATGTTTTATATTTACATAAAATATTCTATATCCATTGACTCCAAATGACTTTTCCAAGTTATTTTATTAGACTTTTTTTTTTTTTTGCTCTGTATAAGCAGGTTGTATCTAGCTCTCAGGCAGTGCTTTTCTAGTCCTTTTGGCATCTTTGCCTTCTCTACAAAGCAAGAAACTGGCAGTTTTCTCCCTTGACGGAAATAGTCTCCATGAGCTCTCGCATTTATCTTTTTGGTGCACTTGAGATAAAGACCCAAAAATACTTGATCTGGGACCTTCTGGATACTCTTTTTGGAAGTGTGTCCTCAGAATGCATACTTATTTTTACTTCTCCAGGCAGTAAGCTTAGAAAGCCATACGTTTTCAGTTCCGGTGAATGTATGAATGAGCCATGCAGAGAAGGAGTATAATGAGTCGTAAGGAAACACATGTGGCTGAAGATCTAAACCATATCCTCTGACCGAGTTTTTACAAAATTGAAATTTGGTCTCCATCTGTTTAACTCACATATTTTACTTTCATATGACACCAAATTCTTCAGAAGAATATGACTACTTAGTTCTCTCCCTAAGTCTCATCCTTATGCATGGTATAGGATAATGGCCTCAATTCTATGCTGGCCAGGGAAATCATGATTTATGAAATCCAGATTTCAGAAGCCCAAAAGTAATGCAATTTATAATAAACCCTGGGTTCTTTCAATGTGCATCCCTTTGAGAATCTAATGAGAGTGAAGAATCCTCTCTTCTGGAAAATGCACATTATAACAATAACATCTGCAGCAATTTCAGGGGGCTTACAGGCTCCCAAAGGCCTAAAACTGATCCCCAGGTGTTCTATGGAGCCCAGGGTAAAGACTTCCAATTAACTCTTATTCTGCTTATTCCTTTTTAAATTTATACTTATACTCTTTCTTGCACTCTAGTTTCATCTTCCTTCCTATAAATCTCACTTTTTCTAGAATGCCCACTGGGTTTTGATCAATTACAGTTAAACTTTAAATTATTAGAAGGCATGTTTCCCAGGTCCATGCTCTTAGTTATAACTGGTATTTAATTGTAGAAACAACTAATATCCCCTCCAAGAGTGCAGGACACAACTATTATAATATGTACAAAAATATTACCTCTATACATAGATTTCTGAAACTAGGTTTTGACACAGTTGAACTGAATTTTCAAAGTTGGAGTGACGCCTTTAATTCACACACATGGACCCAAATTTAGAAAGGAATAGGTTTAACGAATTTGGGACATTTAGGTTTGGTCAGTACCAACCAGATGCCTAGACTTGCCTAAGCACTTTAGGTTAAATTAACATATAAACTTGATTAATAATTAATAGTTGGCATAGTCCTAATATTCACTGATTTTCAGATCGTACTGAATTTTTCTGTAGAATCGAACATGTAAATTAAAATTATTCATATTACACAACATGAATGTAATAGCAGCTGTTATCCTCTTAATGTAACTGGATGTTAACCATAAGTTTCATCCAAAGACCTAAGGGACAACACATACTTCCTTCCAAAGGAAGTGCTAGATCATATGCAGAATTCATAAAGTAGATGTTTGGAAACAGTTTATAAGTCTCATTCCCCACTCTCATTAAGTATATTAAAAAATTATCCAATTTGGATTATCTAAAAAATTAGATATCAGTAAAAATTAGATAAGGAAGTAGGATGGATTGGGGGCAATATTTAAAGACAATTCTTCCCTCTACGAGTGAAGAGAATGCATGTAGCTCCTCTCCACTTGCAGTCATGAGAAAGAACTTTCATATGTCCCCTAAGTCAGAGGACATGGTCAAGTGGTATCTTTTTCTTGCCTAGAAAATCTAAGGTACAAGAGATTAACTTTGATGGCACAAAGAAAAATTATTGGATCATGGATGCCCTGCCTTAAAGCAGTTTTTGAGAGAAAATGATGTGTGAGTGTTTGGGGTGGATCAGATGTGGGACCCTCATGGGAGAACCAATGTTCTCCAACCTTGGTCTTATCCAACAGGGCTGGCTGACTTGGCTTTAAACGCTTTACAAGCATGCACAGTGCTGATGCCAGGTCACGGGCTAGCCATCAAATAAGAACTTTTTTGACCCACTTTCCTTAACTTTCTCCTTGCATGAAACCCTGGTGGAAAAGGAACAAACATGAGGAAAGAGACAAGAAACTGAGCAAGCCCCCCTAGCCAAATAGAGACCCTGCACACACAACAGGTCCAGGCTGGGGGAGGAAGAAGATTCACCTTTCAGTGATGGGAAGAGCTGTGTATACCATGTGAGCCTGGGCATTTTAGTCACTGGAATGAAGCCACTTCTATTTGCGGGGAGAGACCAGAACACCCAGGAAACATGACTTACATTTACTCCTGAGCAAAAGAGAAACAAGGGATAGTAGTAGCTAAAACTAAATTTGTTTATGATTAATTCCCACAGAAAATATTTGCTCTACATTTATTTAATATTGTGGAACCAAAGAAAGAAAATTTATTTTTGAAAATGGATGGAGATGAAATTAAGATATAAAACTGGCCTCAATGCTCTAAAACATATAAACATAAATAAAGATAAGCAAGTGCCTACCAGAGCAGGGCAAAATACACAAAAAGTAAAAAACTGGTCAGTTTCCACTAACTGGTATCACTGAGATATAACTATCTCATTCTTAGATGGTTTTAAACACATCAACATAATATGGCATGCATAAACTCAGAAGATAATCAGCTACCATTATGTTATCACCAAGAAAAGCCTGCCAAGGCAACAAAGGTGACCGAAACACCAAACTAAACCCCATGTTTAATGGTATAATGGTTAAAAATAAATACATTATGAACCTAATGTTGACAGTAGGGTATGTTGGGTAGATTTTTTTGAAGTTAACTCCAAGAGAGGCAACAGGCAGGGTAAAGAAAAGGCACACAACAGGATCCCAGAAAAAAAAAGGCTCCACTTTCTAGTGTTTACTGATTTCTTTGGTGCAAATAGTGCCACCATGGATGATTTTGAACTACCAAAATGAAGTCACTGAGCACAGAGATGTACAATATCTCTCTTTGAATTTCCATTTTATGGGCAATATGAGTAAATTAGCATAGATAATAGTAAATATACTAAAATAATTAAGAAGTTGTAAGTTTTTGAGAATTTATTTACTGCCTTTGTTTTTAATATTTATTTAATTATGTTTATATAGTTTAATTTTAATGATGGCTATGTTTAACAACCAGCACAGAATTTCTGACATTTTTATAGTAAATCTTGGTGGGTCCGTCTGAGCTCCTATATATCCCTGAGCTCAGATGTTTTGTTTCTTCTGCTGACTCTGGGCAAAGATAGCAGAAGTAAAAAAGAAAAAAAAAATATGAATGTTTTTGACAGAAGTTCAGAGGCTTAACAATATGCCCTTAGGTTATGCTATGGGTAAACAATCCTTTTATATATTGTTGGTAGGAATACAAAATGTTTTGACTTCAATATATATACTATACATAGCATAAGAGCATAGGTATTTGCCGTTGGAGCGATTACTCTCCGGGGCACCTTCTCTGAAGAGACACTTCCCCCAAAATGAAGCATTTATACAAATTTATTCATTGAGGCCTTAGTTATAATAGCAGTGTTAGAAACACCCAAATTTCCATCAGTAGGGAACTGGTTGGGTAATCTGTGGGGCAGCCAAACAATGAAGTACTATCCAACCATAAAAAGAAGAAAGATTTCTTTGTACCGATTGAACTGATCTCCAAGGCAGATCATTAATTTTTTTAAAAACGATGCAGAACAGCATCTATACTACTATTTTTTGTGTAAGAAAGAAGAATAGGAATACATATATATGTATTTCTTTCCAAAGAAAAGCACTGAAAGGCTGAACAAAAAAATTTTTAGGGGCCTTGGGTGAGGAGGGATAGGATGGGAAGAAGAATGGAAACGGAACCTCTGAGTACAGCTCTTAAAAACACTTTTACTATGAATCATATAAACGCTTTTTATATTTTATATTATGTACAAAATACAGTCCAAAAGTTTTTCAAAAGCAAATCCTGAAACTGTAAACAGACTAAAACAGCCAAACACAGATTATTATAGGTGACTTCCAAACCCTGTGCTTTGATCATATCTCTTTTATTAGATTCTAAAAACAAATGAACTTCAAAGAAATTCTAACCTTCACTCGATAGTATTGTTAAAAAGTACTATTAGAATTGCAATTTTGGGGATGCCTGGGTATCTCAGTTGATGGGCATCTGCCTTTGGCTGGGGTCTTGATCCCAGGGTCCTGGGATCAAGTCCCACATCGGGCTTCTTGCTCAGCAGGGAGTCTGCTTCTCCCTCTGCCTGCCCCTTCCCCTGCAAGTGCTCTTTGCTCTCCCTGACAAATAAATAAAATCTTTAAAGGACTGCAATTTTCAAATGTATGTTGCAAAGTAAAGAATACAAGAAAACCACTAAACATTACATTTGATTTGGAAATGCCAGTACTAATATAAACTTGTGGCATTAAAAAACATGTTTCCTAACTCAGTGTAAGAACCTAAGCCTGGGGGCACCTGGGTGGCTCAGAGGGTTAAGCCTCTGCCTTCGGCTCAGGTCATGATCTCAGGGTCCTGGGATCAAGCCCCACATCCAGCTCTCTGCTCAGTGGGGAGCCTGCTTCCCGTTCCTTCTCTGCCTGCCTCTCTGCCTATTTGTGATCTCTCTCTCACTCAAATAAATAATCTTTTAAAAAAAAGAACCTAAGGCTGTAATGTCCCTGAATAAATTTTATTATTAAATAATAAATTTTATTATGTAAATTTCATATTTTTTTTATTATTTTTATTATTTTTATTTTTTTTATTGTTACTTAAATTTTTTTCCCCAGTGTTCCAAGATTAATTCCCCATTCCCCACACCCAGTGCTCCACGCTTTAGGTGTCCCCAGTACCCACCACCAGGCTCTCCCATCCCTCCACACCCCTCCCTCCAAGTCCCTCAGTTTGTTTCTGTGTCCAAAGTCTCTGTTGTTTTGTTTCCCTCCCTGGATTACCCTAGTTCCCATTTACTTTCCTTCTCCCATTGTCCTCCGGTTTACCCCTCATGCACCGCAAGTAAGTGAAACCATGTGATACTTGACTTTCTCTTCTTGGCTTATTTCACTCAGCATAATCTCTTCCAGTCCAGTCCATGTTGCTACAAAAGTTGGATATTCGTCCTTTCTGATGGAGGCATAGTATTCCATTGTATATATGTACCACATCTTCTTTATCCATTCATCTGTTGATGGG
>PITA01013822.1:0-18664 GCA_004023965.1 Spilogale gracilis | reverse complement strand
GTAAATTTCATATTTTTAAAAATAAATATTTTTTTAAATATAAAGAGCCTCAGGGCATAGAAAGGGAGGATTAATTCTTGCTTAGTATGTGGTTGAGATCAGAACTCCTTCTAGATTCAGCTACCCTCACCTGAAGGTCATATTGGAGGAGTGACTGGATAAATTAGGTCTAGAATTGGAGGCCACATCAGGGCTGTCCCACCCACCTAAGTAGGGCTCTTCCAGAAAAGACTCTGCCAAGAATAATCACTAAAGCCCACCAGCCTGAGCTGCCCCTATGACACAGGAACAGCTGCTCATGTGCTAAATTCTTCCACCAGGGGTGTCTGGATGGACTAACTTACAGAGGCCCCTTGTGCTTTAAACAGCAGGACCGGAGGGGAGGCTCAAAAAAAAAAAAAAAATGCCAGGCTAACACCTCCTAAAGACGGATGGGGGTTCAGGCTCTCTTGTTAACAGTAGGAAAGAAGTATCTGCTTTGCCTGCGTGGTCTCTCTTCACTGCTGGCCTATGATTGTGTTTGCCCTAGCGTTGGTGACTGCGACACACGTGGCGGCGTCAGACCGATTTATTTCAGCCTCCGTGAACAACTAAAATCACCCCGCTTAGCTCTTCCATTTTTAAATGTTCTCTGCGCCTGTGTGACCCTGCTAAGAACATGTTGGCACACTTACGCTTGCTGTAAACTCAGCTTAAGCGGGATGTGATGAACCATAAAGAAGTCTTTTCAGTCTTGAGCTGGGACAAAGAGTAGATTCCAGGGAGAAAATCAATGCTCCCGTGGTCATTTTAACTACCCGTCACACCTCGAACCCACATGACTTTGGAAGCAAAAGGAAGCACTGATGTCTGGCTAGTGAGGGAGCACCAGAGGGCTGAGGGGTTCAGTCCCATAAATTACCTACTCTGCGACTCTAAGCATAATTACGTTTTCCATCTTCTTTTTTTCTCTTTTGCTTTTTAAAATTGTGTTATGTTAGTTACCGCATGTGTCAAAGAGAATGGATTTCCAAAGCAAAGGAAGTCATCTAGAATACTGATCTTTCCTTTAAAAAATATTCACATGTTTTGAGACTTTCTATAAATTTTTAAGCAGAGTGCTATACTAAATATTAATAAATTTGGCTTTGCTTGACAGAAATTTGTACAGCTGAAATAAAACTGACAGGGGGTAAAAAGCAGCCAGGCAGATTCCATCCGTTTCCCATTTGAATCTGCCTCTTCACAGAATCTCTGGCTAATACATCTTCAGCCACAAGAAGGCACCTTCCAGCTCGCCAAATTTTGGCGGTCCCAGTTTACAGCATCTGATAACGCCAATGACAGACTTGTCATGGCATTGCAGCCACAGCTGTGAGAACTGCTATAACCCTGTGTCATCTCTCTCATCTGGCTGTTCCTTCAGGCCCTGTGATCACTGGCTCAGAGGAGTCGGCCCCAGCAATGACTTCTAGAATGGGATCGCCTTGAATTCAAGGTGATGTGATGTCTCCTCCAATACCAAGCTCTCCAAAAACGGTTCCTCTGGCCCAGATTATTAAGCTTCCTGAAATTTCTGGCAAATGGGGATCTCCTAAGGTGTGTACCTGGAGGTTTGAGGGTGTATGCTTGTGTTATTTGATCAGGACTGATGTTATCCTTGTGTGGAAATGTAGGAACATGGAAAGAAATAAAAAATCATTCAGTTCAAAGGTACTCTAGATATGATTTCATCTCTTATTCATCCTGCTGTGTCTTTGCAGGAAGGAACTCTAGAAAAGAAAAATTTATATTGGGAGTGAGTGGAGATATAAGCTTTTTTTAATTTTTATTATTTCTTTAAAGGTTGTATCCATTTATTGGAGAGAAACAGAGCTAAAGAGGGAACACAAGCAGGGGGAGTGAGAGAGGGGGAAGCAGCGCCCTGCCGAGCAGGGAACCTGATGTGGGGCTCGATCCCAGGACTCCAGGATCATGACCTGAGCTGAAGGCAGACACTTAACAAATGAGCCACCCAGGCCCCCCTTTTTATTTTATCTGGAAGAATTTCAGACTTACAGGAAAGCTTCAAGTACAGCTATATCTTTTACCTAGATTGACAAGTGTTACCATTTGTTTTTACCATATATGTTATTATTATTACAAAACTAATTGAAACTTGCAGTCAACATGACCTTTTCCTTCTAAAAACGTTCTAAATATTCCATCATGTTTCCTAAGAATAAGGGCATTATCTTGCATAGTCACAGTAATGTAACGAAATCCAGGAAATACAACTGATTTTATTGAATCTGTAGAGCACTTTGAGGAATACAGTCATCTTAACAATAATTAGTTTTCCTGAAATACCATTGCCCCCTTCATACACTTTTGCATATGCACTTCAGAGTTAATTGTACATAAGGATGCAATTGCATGTTCTGTTCCTCAAGGTATTTCCTTTTTAAATATGTATTGATGATCAATGACACAACTAATCACAGGTGATTCATATAAACATCTCTTGTGACATGGGAATTCATTTTCTGAAAATGAAGGTCACCCTATTGTCCAAAATGAACACCTATAAACCAAACAACCTGGTATAACGAAAACAAACATCCAAACTTTGAATCATTTAAGATGTTTAATAACCACAACCAAAAGTAGCCTGATTTTCTCTATCTAGTAATAATAATTAATCCTACCTTCTAAACCTAATTAAGTAAATCATAAACCATCCTATGAGAACGTAAAATTCCTTCTAGAATTAATTCAGAAGTGACAACATTTCTCTTAATTTTCTAAGTGGATATGGATGGATTTATAGTAAGTATCAGGAATAAATATTTTCCTACATCATTTGAAACTTTGGTGACTGCTTTCTAATAACTAGAATAAAACGTGCTTAATATACTATTGTATGTATAGAGTACTAACATTATATGTTAATTATACGTCAGGAAAAAAAGATGGGCTTTTAAAAAAAACACACTTTCTTTTATTTTATTTTTGATATTTTTTAAATTTTTATTTTTAAGTAATCTCTATCCTCGAGGTAGGGCTTGAACTCACAACCCCCAAATTAAAAGTTGCATGTTCTTCCCACTGAGCCAGCCAAATACCCTGAAAGTCTAGCTTTTTAAAAGATTGAATAGTTCCTGTACTTTTCCTACTAGGGGAGGAGAACTGAGAGGAAACAGAGGAAGAGAATTAGGAGGGTTCTTTTCCCCTCCCTAATGTGAATTTAGCTTCTTCTCTTTAGGTGAGTTACCATAGTGTCATATTTAAGAGCTCGGTCAGGGAGTCACTGAGACATGGATTCAGAGTGGTAACTTCTTAGCTCAAATCCTCTTGGCGTTTACTTAATTTCAGTGAGTATCACTTTCCTTATCATAAAATTCAAACAAAAGCAGCTAGTCTTGACTTTAGAAGGTTTAGACCCATAATCTAAACGCTTGCTATTCAAAATAAAGTAATGGGCATACGGTCCTGGCAGCAGCTGGGAATTTCTTAAAAATGCAGAATTTGAAGGCCCATCGCAGACATCCTGAAACAGAATCTTTATTTTATACAGACTCTCTGGTGATTGGTATGCACATTAAAATTTGAGAAGTACTCTCCTAATCTTATTCCCCAATCCTAATGATTCCATCTTAGAAGCTTAATATATATCCCCGAGTGTTTCTCTCACTCCCTTGCTCCCTCTAAACTTAAATTAATATTTTTAACCTGAAAGACTTTTTCAATAAGGACAAAGTAGAGAGACAAGGGCAAGGAGAGAGACTGCTGAAAGGAAATGTAATTGTCATGTGGGAAGCAGGATGGCTACAGATGTTCTGAGGTTCTCTGCACCCGACTTGGAGAAGGCATGCCTCCCGCTCATACACACCCAGAGTGGAAGACAGGAGCAAGAACTCCTAGGCTGCTCACAGCCATGGGGTGGGTGCTCAGAGATGTACAGTTAAGACTCTGTGGGCTATGAGAGGCCAGGTATTAAGTCACACCTGAAAAGGAAAATCAAGGCAATGTCTTCATAATAATTTCAATTAAAATTAGCAGCAGGTGTCACCAGTGCCCTTTAGGGCAAGTAGGTTCTCATTATATGCAGACCTTCCCAGACCCTGGGAAGAATCCAAACAGATTCTGAGGCTATAGCTTTTGATGAGAATGAGATGAAGCTGATCAACAAAAATCATGCCATCCAAGAAAACTGTCCAGCCCATCTTCACTTTAAGTTCTTGAGTTTGTTCTTAGCAAAACAATCAAGATCTTACATGGTTATTTAAAAAAAATAACACACTGGGCTAAGATTTCAAAATCTGCATTTCTTATCATCACTCAATAATTACATGACACTGGAGAAGTCACTTTGACATACCTAAAGCAGGTTGGTATAGAGGTGGAGAGCATCGACTTTGATGTTAGGGAAAACTGGGACTCAGTCCCGGTTCTATGAATTAGTAGGGCTGAAAAAAGTTTCTTCAAAAGACCTGACAGAAGTGGTTTCCAGCACAGCCATTCCCAATATTTTAGTGACTGAGAAGAGCTAAATAGAAGGCAGTGTGGAAAGAAAATGCCTCCATGGTTTATGCCATCTTGGCCTGTTATTTATCAAGGATATCTTAAGAGGAAAATATTCACACAAAAAGAAATGATGCCAATCCCTCAGCAGCTGGAAAACCCATCTGTGGGGATGTGGTCTGCCTCAGAGGTAATAGGAACTAAAGTGATAAAATAACAGTAGCAAAGAACATGAGTGTCTTTCTCAGTTTTGTCTGCTATTACAAGAATACCATACCGAGTGCATTAAACAACAGAAATTTGAGTTCTGGTTCAAAGTGACAACATAACAAGATGATGAACTGACCTCTCCCCACAGAGACACTGAATCTACAGCTACATATAGAAAAATTTCCTCTGACTGGGGGGGGGGGGGTAGCCATCTGAGCAACAACAACACATCCAGCAAAAACAAACAAACAAACAAACATGTTGAAGTAGGTGGGTAAGACTGAAACATAATCTCACCACAAACTCCACCCCTAGCGTGGCAACCCAGAATTACAAGGGAACTCAAAACCCAGGTTTTCTCTCTGAGGAGCAAAGACTTTGGTCCTGCACCTGAGAGATGAGCCCCAAAGCATCTAGTTTTGAAAACCAGTCGGGGTGTCCATGAGACCACAAAGCTGGAGCTAACTGGGGGGAAAAAATGGCTCTTTAAGGGCTAATGCACCCGGACTCACTCACCCTGGGGATCAGAATAGAGGCAGCTGATTGAGAGGCACCCAGACTTTTATGTGAAAGAGGCTCATTTGCTTATGAGCCTGAGAGCGTGCAGCTAATTTAACACATACCTAGGGGCCTGCTGGGATACTCTCCAGGGATGTGGCTGGTGGCCACCATCTTTATTTTAGGTTCTCCACTGGCCTTGGTTCAGCTCACTGGTATCTCCCAAAAAAGAGCTTATACCTGCTTCTGGTACCCCAATTTTTGCAGCTGCCACAAAATCTAGAAGTTGTCTGATTGTTGTAGCCAGGGGGGCTTAGGTTAGAGCATCCTACCTGATAGGAACCAATGGAGAAGTAGTTCTTAAATGGTTACTATCCCCAAGGTACAACAAGAGGCAATAATCCTAGGAACCAATCTTTTTGTGGAAAGGACCTATTAGCTTATCTTCATAGCTGTGGCCTGAAGGGCAGGCTTCTAATTAAATATATGTCTAAGGACCTACTTTAATCTTTTCCAGAAACCTTGGAGGGCATGTGCTCTCCCTTTGCTGCACTCCAGAGAGTCAGTAGCTGCTCAAGGAGATTTTTACATTTGTTTCGTGCCCTGGTTTCTATGTCCAGAGCTCCCATTTTTTCACCTGCTGCTCAGGTGTTTGCCCTGATCACCTAGCTGGGGTTAGGGACATGCTTGCGTCCCTGTGTCTCCTGACACTGTAACAATGACGTAGCTTTTGGCAAGATACCACCCACAGGGCACCGCACAGATAGGAGACTGAAACACACAGTTCATCTGAGAAATAGGCCTGTTGCTCAAGCTGGGGCTTTAGCCAGAAGGGCAGGTACCTGGTTGAGCCCACATCTAGAGGCTCACAGAGGTTCTCTCAGGGGACGAGAGATGGTGGCAATGATCTCTGCATGTTTCTTCTGCCTTGCTTCAGCTGCTGTCTCCCTAAAAGGAGCTCTTCCATGGGTCTGGTGCCCTGTTTTTGTGGTTGCTGCCCAAGGATGCCCTTAGATTGCCTAGCTCTCGTGGCTCGCTTAGCTGGATTCCTGGGTTCCATGGAAGCATAACCAATGAAGAGACAATTCTTGGCTGTCCGCCACCCACACAGCACCACACAGAGAGCAACTGAAACATGCCCCTAGCCTTTCTATGCCAGAGGTCTACTGCTTCTACTGGAGCTTTGGCTTCTGAAGCAAGCTTCAGGTTTAACACACAGCTAGGAGCCTACGGAGACATATTCTGAGGACAGAGTCTGGTATATGTCATCTTTGTGCTCTTCCTCTGCCTTGGTCCAGACCACTAACATCCTCTGGAAAGGCAATTATACACTAATCTGGTACCTTGGGTTTTGTTATTGCCACCCAGGGGGCATTTCTAGATTGTTTGGCTCTGGTGTCCAGTGACCTGTCCCACAGGAATGTATATATTTGCACGCCATAAAATCTGCTACCTGAGGATCTGCATTCTGACCAGCCTGGATCTAGGTGCTGATTGAGATCCTCCCCTTTGGACACTAATGGGTCTTGGCATACCTTCAACTAGTGAGAGTCACTAAAAATAAAATAGGCTGTTGCAAGGATCACAAAGGTACGAGTTAACAACGAGAAAGGGCAGATTTGAATGGTAAGTTTCATCCCCAACTCCAAGCCACTCCTTTAAGACTGGAAGAGGTGGCTATTTTATCTCATGCACAGAAATCAACACAGAGAGTCAAGGGAAATGAAGAAACAGTGGAATATATTCCAAATGAAAGAAAAAGATGAAACTTCAGAAAAAATGTACTTACTAAAATGAGGAAAAAATGACTTACCTGATAAAAATGTCAAAATAATACACATAAAATTGCTCACTGATCACAAGAATGAATGAACACAGTGATGACTTTAACAAAGAGAAATACATAAAAAAGTAACAAATAGGAGTCATGAAGCTAAAGAATATAATAGCTGAGCTGAAAAATACACTAGACGTGTTCAACATCAGACTAGATGAAGCAGAAGAAATGAACGCAAAGACAGACAGCATTCACATTATTAGGGGTCCCAGAAGGAGAAAAGAGAGAAAAAGAAGGTATACTTATTGGAAGAAATAGGGGTGAAGACTTTCTTAACCTGTTGAAGGAAACAGCTATCCAGGACCAGGAAAACCAGAGAGTTCCAAATAAGATGAACCCAAAGATAATGACACAAAGACACATTATAATTAAAGTGTCAAAAGTTAAAAAGATAATCTTAAAAGCAGCAAGAAAAAAGCAACTTGTTATGTACAGGAGAAGCCCCATAAGGCTATAAACAGATTTTTTAGCAGAAACTTTGCAGCCAACAGAGGGTGGCATGATATATTCGGTGCTAAAAGAAAAACAAAACAAAACAAAACAAAACAACTTCCAGAACACTCTATCCAGAAAAGTTGTCATTTAAAAATGAAGAAGAGATATAGAGTTTTCCAGAAAACAAAAGTTAAAAGATTTCATTACCATTTAACTGGACCTCTAAGACATGGTAAAGGACTTCTAAAGCTTTAAATAGAAAGTGCTAAGTTCTAATAAGAAAACATAAAAGTATAAAATTCACTGATAATGGTAAATACACAATAACATATAAAATAATCAAATGTCATAAAGGTGATAGATTAATCCCATAAAGTTAGCATAAAGGTTACAAGACAAAAAGTGAAAATACAATATTAGTTAAAGGATACACAAGATAAATATAAATGTTTTTTATATTTAAACATTAAAATTTACATTAAAACATAAATATGTTCAGGAAATAATTAAAAATAATAGAGTTTCAGAAGGTATTAAAACTTAAGTTGTTATCAAATAGACATTTATAAGTTGTTATATGTAAGCCTTATGATAACCACAAAGCAAAAACCTATAGATATGCAAAGGATAAAGAAATCTAAGCACACCATAAAGAAATCATCAAATCACAAATGAAAAGAACAAGAGAAGAAAGGAACAGAGGAATTACAAAATAGCTAGAACACAATTAACAAAATGGTGATAAGTACATACCTATCAATAACCTTAAATTTAAATAGATTAAATTCTCCAATCAAAATACATAAAGTGACTGAATAGATTAAAAATAAAAATAACAACAACAAAGAAAAACAAGATCTATCTATATGTTGCCCACAAAAGGCCCACTTCAGTTGTAAGGATACACAAAGACTGAAAAAGGAATGGAAAAATATATTCTATGCAAATGGAAATCAAAAGAAAGCTAAGGTAGCTATACTAATTTTAGGAAAAATAGACTTTGAAAAAAAGATCATAATGAGACAAAGAAGGGTATTACCTGATGATAAAAGGATCAATCCAACAAGAGAATATATCACTTATAAATATTTATCCACACAACATAGGAGCATCTAAACATATAAAGTGAATTTTAACAAATCTAAAGGGAAGAATAGATAGCAATTCAGTAATAAGAGGAGATTTTACTACCCCAGTTTCATCAATGAATAGATCATCAAAATAGAAAACACTTAAATTGTACAATAAACCAGGTGAACTTTACAGATATATAGAGATCATTCCATATTAAAAACAACAGAATACACATTCTTCTTACTTGCACATGGAACATTTTCCAGTATAGATCTTATGCTATACCACAAAACAAGTATTCATAAGTTTTAAAAGATGGAACTCATATCAAGCATCTTTTCAAACCACTCTGGTATGAAACCAAAAATCAATTCCAAAAGATAGCTGGAAAATTTGCAAATATGTGGAGATTAAACAACATGCTACTAAACATCCAATGGGTTGAAGGCATCTGGATGACTGTCAGTTAAGCCCTTGCTTTCAGCTCAGGTCATGATCCCAGGGTCCTGGATCAAGCCCCACATCAGGCTCTTTACTCAGCAGGGAGGATACTTCTCCCTCTCCTTCCACCTGCCACTCCCCCAGCTTGTGTGCTCTTTTTCTTGGTCATATAAATAAATAAATAAAATCTTTTAAAAATGTTAAAAAAATAAACAACCAATGGGTAAAAGAAGAATCAAAATAGAAATTGAAAAAAACACCTTGAGACAAATAAGAATGGAAATACAACATAACAACTTATAGGATGCAATGAAAGCAGTTCTAAAAGGGAAGTTAAAAGTGATAAATACTTACCTCAAAATACAAGAAAAATCTCACATAAACAATAAAAGTTAACATCTCAAGGAACTATTAAAAAATAATGAAGCCCAAAGTCAGTAAAAGTAATAAAATAAAAATAAATAAAAACAAAGATTACAGCAGAAATAAATGAAATTGAGACTAAAAACACAATTTAAAAAATCAATGAAAGTACTGTCTGGTTCTTTGAAAAGATAAACCAAACTGACAAACCCTTATTGAGACTCACCAAGAAAAAAAGAGGAAGGATTCAAATAAATAAAACCAGATGATACCACACGAATAAAAAAGATCATAACACACTACTATAAGTACTTACATGACTACAAGCTGAACCCTTGGAAAAAATGGATATATTCCTAGATAGAAATAGAAAAATTAAACAGATGAATTAGTAGTAAAGACACTGAATCATTAATCAAAAACATCCCAAAGAACAAAAGACCAGGACTAGATAGGTTAACTAGGGAATTCTACCAAATATTTAAATCAAAATTAATACAACTCTTTTACAAACTCTTCTAAAAAAAGTACAAGTGGCAGGAACATTTCCAAACTCATTTTAAGAGGCTGGCATTACTTGATACCAAAATTAGACAAGGACATCACAAGAAAAGAAAATTACAGGCTAATGTCCCTGAAGAACACAGATGCAAAAATCCTCAACAAGGTATCAGCAAGCCAAGGGGCACCTGAGTGGTGCAGTGAGTAAAGAATCCAACTCTTGATTTTGGCTCAGGTCATGATCTCAGAGTCCTGGAACTGAGCCCCACATCAGGTTCTGCACTCAGATGGAGTCTACCTGAGGATTCTTTCCTTCTTCTTCTGCCCCTGCCCCTGCTTGTTCTCTCTCTCTCTGTCTCTAGAAATAATCTTTTAAAAAAGATATTAGCAAACCAAATTCAGCAATACATTAAAATAATTATATCCCACGATCAAGTGGATACAAGAGTGATTCAATATTCACAAATCAACTCACATGATACACGTGAAGAAAATGAAAGATAAGTATCATACAATCATTTCCATAGATATAGAAAAATCATTAGAGCAAAATTCAGCATCTATTTATGGTAAAAACTCAAAACAAAATGGGTAAAGAGGAAAAAACTTTAACATAATAAAAACTGTATATGAGAAACCCACATCGAATATCATACCCAATGGTGTGATAAAAGCTAGTTTCCTCTTTCAGATCAAGAATATTATTCTTGATCTTAAACTAGCTTTTCTTCAACAGAGTATTGGAAGACCTAGCCATAGCAATTAAGGAGGGGGGAAAAAACACAAATTGGAAAAAAAGAAATAAAACTGTCACCATTTGGAAATGACATATTACATATAAAAAAAAACCCTAAAGATTTCACCAAAAAGTGTTAAATTAAATGAATCAGTGAAGTTCCAGGATACAAGATCAATATACATAAAATCTGTTGCATTACTATACACTAATAACAAACTATCAGAGAAATTAAGAAAACAATCCCATTTACAGTTGCATAAAAAGAAAATACCTAGGGATAAACTTTATCAAGAAAGTGAAAGATCAATTCACTGAAAATTGTTAAGACACAAGTAAAAGAAATTGAAGATGCCACAAATAAATGGAAACCTATCCTGTGCCAGTAGATTGGAAGAATATTGTTAAAATGTCCATACTACCCAAAGAAATCTACAGATTCAATGAAATCTCTATTAAAATTTCAACAGAATTTTTCACAGATATAGAATAGACAATACTAACATTGTGTGGAATCACAAAAGACCATGAAAAGCCAAAGTGTCTTGAAAAAGAAGAATAAAGTGAAAAATATCATGCTCTCTGGTTTTAAAGTGTACTATGAAGCTACAGTAATTACAACAGTGTTACTAGCACACACAAAAAGACACATAGATCAATGGAACAGAAGAGAAAGTCTATAAATAAACCCACACTTAAACACAATCAATTAAAGGAGGGAAGGATACATAATGAGGAAAAGACCATCTTTTCAATAACGGTATTAGAAAACTGTACACGCACATGCAAAAGAATAAAACTAGATCGCTGTCTTACACTATATACAAAAATAAACTCAAATGGATGAAAGACTTAAATGTGAGACTGGAAATCAAAACTCCTAGAAGTAAACATAGGCAATAAGCTCTTGGTGCATCAGTCTGAATAGGTTTTATTTTAGACCCATCTCTTACACAAAAATAAAAATAAACAAATTGAGACTATATCAAACTATAAAGCTTTACATAGCAAAATAAACAATCAACAAAACAAAAAGGCAACCTATTAAATAGGAGAAAATAATTGCAAATGATATATCCAATAAGGGGTTAATGTACAAAATATACAAAATATACAAAATATATAAATAACCCACATGACTCAATATCAAAAACCAAACAATCCAATTTAAAAAAATAGGCAGAGGATCTGAAAAGATATTTTCTCCAAAGTATACCTGCAAACACATGGAAATATGCTCAACATTATGAATCACCAGGAAAATGCAAATTAAAAACACAATGAGATACCACCTCACACCTGTCAGAATAGCCATTATCAAAAACACAAGAAATAGCAACCAGTGATGAGGATATGAGAAAGGGAAACTTTATGCACTGTTGGTGGGAATGCAAAATGATGCAGCAATTATACAAAACAGTACAGAGGTCCCTCAAAATATCAAATATAGAATTATCTATGATACAGCAATTCCATCTCTAGGTATTTTTCTGAAAGAAATTAAACACTAATTTGAAAAAATATATGTACCCCTATGTTCACTGCAGCATTAATTACAACAGACAAGATATGGAAGCAACCTAGGTATTCACTGATAAATATGTAAAGAAGATGTGGTATATATACACAGTGGAATATTACTCAGCCAAAAAAAAGAATGAAACCATGGATGGACCTAGAGATATTAATTTAAGTGGAATAAATGAGAAAAAGGAAAAGACAGATACTTTAAGATTTCATTTATATGAAGATTAAAAAAGCAAAATGAATGAACATAACAGAAACAAACTTATAGATACAGAAGACAATGTAGTGGTTGCCCTGGAACTGGGAGGAAAGACGGGCAAAATAGGGGAAGGGAATTAAAATGTACAAACTTCCAGTTATAAAACAAATAGGACATAGGGATACAATATACATTATAGGGAATATGGTTAATAATATGTAATAAGTTTGGTGACAGATGGTAACTGTCATGGTATAATGGTAAAAATATAATAATCACTTTGTAATGTTTGTAAGTATTAAATTACTATGTTGTACACCCAAAACTAATATAATATTGTATGTCAACTGCACTTCAATAAAAAAAACAAACCCCTATGGACTTCTCCCGAAAGAGAACAAATACCTTTTGCTTTTAAGCCAAATACATCCTTTAGGCTGAGTCAGTTCTATAATGGTTTCTGTCATAAACATGAAAGTAAAAATTTAGTGCAGTTCTCAAATTTATCTCTGTGTTTTATTGATAACGTATCTATCTAAATGATCTTCTTGGTGCCAACAATCAAGATATTAATAGAATCCCCTGATACTCTTAGTGGCGACCAACATCAGAATTCTACTGGTGACTCCAAATGCCAGTCCACTACACCCACTGCTACAACTAAAACCTCCGGACAAAACAGAAAAAGCAACAACATGCTGATTCAGGAAAGTCATCAACAGCAGAATAATTGAAGAAGGGACTCACCCTTGAAGCCACCTATGCGTGGGTGACCTTTTTCCACTCTCTCCACTTTGAAGACAGGGTGACCCAACTCATGAAACTGCCCAGCAGAGGCCACAGTTAAACTTTCAGCCCATCTTTCCGGCCCAGAAAACAAGCAGAGGACCTGTGATCAAGAGTATTAGAAGGGAAATTGTTTTCCTCCTGCCACTTTTACTCAGAGGAACCCTGACATCTTGGCAGGGAACTGAAGAAGGGACCACTAGGAACCAGGGTGTGGGAGTAATCCCAGACAGAAGGGAAGAGGAAAAGCACATTCCTAAGTGCATAAAGGGGCACATTTACTAGACTCAGACTGAGATGCACAAGGGAAAAAGACCCAAAGTAACATAACAAAGACTTCTAAAATAGAACTACAGTATAAACCTCATCTGGGCTTATATCCAAGGGAATTGAAATCAGTATCTCAAAGAGATATCTGCACACCCACATTCACTGCATTATTCATAATAGCCAAGATATGGTGACAACATACATCTCCGTACATCTCCTTCGATAGATGAATAAAGAAAATGTAACACACACACACACACACACACACACACACACACACACACACACATGCTCTGGAATATTTTCCAACCATAAAAAAAGAAGGACATCCTGCCATTTATGACAACATGGATGAAACTTGAGGATAGTATACTAAGCAAAATAAGCCAGTCACAGAATGAGAAATACCATATGGTATCACTTATATGTGGAATCTAAAAAAAAGGTTAATTTTAGAATGGTAGCAGCTCCCAGAGGCTAGAGAATGGTAAAATGGTGGTGATGTAGGTCAAAAGGCACAAATTTTCAATTAAAGAAGAGTAAGTTTGAGGATCTAAGGTACAGCATAGGGACTTTGGTTAATAATATGGCATTGTATACTGGAAAATTGCTGAGAACAATTCTGAGATCATAATCACTTTCAACACACACACACGAAGTTAACTATATACAGTGAATATATGTGTTAATTATCTTGATCTTGGTCATTGTTCCACAATGTATAATATTTCAAATTATCATATTGTATACTTTAAATATATACAATTGTAGTTTTCAATGATTTCTCAATAAAATATAAAAATAAAAATAATAAAGTTAAATAAATAAATAAATATACCACCACCCAAGTCCAGGCTACCTCCTCAGTCTACCAAGTATTCACAGCAAAGGAAAACTAAACTGATATTGGAAATCCTATCCACAGAAAAATAGACAGAACATATAGTCTGACCCAAACTTGTTTGATTATCTATTAAAACAACAAAAATTCAACATTTTTCAGAGAATTATATTAGGAATAAGAGGTCTAGAATACAATATTGAAAATGTCTTGGATACCATCCAAAACCACACATCTAAAGACTAAAGGAAACATGACAAATTCACAAGTAAAAAGGCAATTAGTTGATGGCAACCTTAGCTAGCCCAGATGTTATAATTACCAGAAAAGGCATTAAAGCAGACATTATAACTACACTCCATGAGGTAAACAGTCTTGAATGAAAGATGTTCTCACAGAGAAATAGGAGCTGTAGAAAAGAACCAAAGGAAAATTCAAAACTAAAAAATACAAGACTTGAAATGAAAAATTGTTAAATGGACTCAATAAAAGAATGGAGGAGCACCTGAATTGCTTTGTCAGTTAACCATATGCCTTTGGCTCAGGTCATGATCCCAGGGTCCTGGTATTGAACCCTGTATAGGTCTCCCTGCTCAATGGAGAGTCTACTTCTCCCTGTCCCTCTGCCCTTCATCCCCACTTGTGCTCTCTGTCTCAAACAAATAAATAAAATCTTAACAAATAAATAAAGTAGAAGAATGGCGATGGCAGGGGAAAAGTTAGCAAACTTAAAGATAAACCAAAAGGAATTCTTCAACTGGAAGAACAGAGACAAAAATGGGAAAAAATTAACAGAGCTTTGTGGTTCTAGAACTAATCAAAACGTAAAATCTTCACATCACTGGAGTCACAGAGAGAAAAAAGATAGGTGATTTGTGCAGAAAATTTATATATAATATATACAAATATACATATATATATTTGTATATTACTTTAGTATATAGTAGTTATGTGTATTTATATATGCATATATGTACACACACACATACACACATACAAACATATATCTATATGTCTAAGACCCTCAAACAACACAGGTTTGAACTGCATGGGTCCACTTATACATGGACGTTTTTGGATAAATACAGCACATTACTGTCATGTATTTTCTTCTCCTTATGATTTTAATAACTTTTTTCTCTAACTTTCTTGTAAGAAAATAATACATATACAAAATATGTATATATTTTGTATACAAAAAAGTATATAATATACATACAAAATATATAAAATTTTGTAAAATAAAATTTTATGTAAAATATGTGTTAGTTGTTTATGATACTGGTAAGGCTTCCAGTCAACTGTAACCTATTAGTAGCTAAGTTTTGGAGGAGTTAAAAGTTATACATGGAAGTGAGGAGTAAGATGTTGGAGGAGTAGGAGACCTAAATTTCATCTGGCCCCAGAAATTCAGCCAGATGGTTATCAAACCATTCTGAACACCTACAAACTCAAAAGGAGATAAAAGAAAAGAATAGCAGCAATTCTATGAACAGAAAAGCAACCACCTTCTGGAGGGTAGGGCATGTGGAGAAGTGAATCCAAGATGATATCTGGGAAGCGGATTAAGAGGTGGGAGTGGGGAGTGGTGAAGAGAGCAGTGAAGCACCAAATCAGAACTTTTAGAAGTCTATTCCAGTGAAAGATGTCACTCCAGTAGCTAAGTGGGGGTGGAACACTCACTGGGACAGTGTCGTCTCAGGACTCTCAGGGTCACAGAAAGACCTGGGGTGCTGGGGTGCTGGTGTGGCAGAGCACCCAAGTATTGGAACAGGGAAGCCAGCTGCAAAGACAGAGCCAAGGAGGGGGCATTCAGCTCAGGGTTGCTATAAGCCATGATCTGAGACACAGTTGGGGTACTACTCTATGAGCAGAGACCTCACAAGTGGCAGATCTGGGGAGGTTCCCCTTCCTCCCCCAGGAGTAGTGGCACAGGAGTGCACAGCAAGAATGTGCTAGGTTTGGAGACTCCAAATGGGGTCATGTGCCAGAGATAGAAATGCTGTCACAGGCCAGGTGAGCACAGAGTGCAACCAGAGACCAGGGAGACGGGAGGGATTGACTGATTTTCTCTGAGGCCTCACTGAGGAGTGGGGCCCCAAGTTCTTCGCTCCTCCAGGGCCAGAGATTGGGAGGCCACCATTTTCATTCTCATACTCCAAAGCTGTATGGAAATCTTTCAGGGAACAAAAGCTACCAAGAGCAAACCTGAACAGATTACATAGCCTGGCCCCTGGCAAGGACAGTAAAATTCCGCCTCTAGCAAAGACATTGAAGAATCACTACAATAGCCCCTCCCCCAGAATATCAGCAAGAACATACAGCCAATGGGGCGCCTGGGTGGCTCAGTTGGTTAAGCGACTACCTTCGGCTCAGGACATGATCCCAGAGACCAGGGATCGAGCCCCACATCAGGCTCCCTGCTCGTCGGGAAGCCTGCTTCTCCCTCTCTCACTCCCCATGCTTGTGTTCCCTCTCTAGCTGTGTTTCTCTCTGTCAAATAAATAAAATCTTAAAAAAAAAAAAAAAGAACATACAGCCAAGACCAAGTTTACTGATCAATGAAAGCTGCAGAACTCCAGCACCAGGGGAAGGCAGCACATAGAATTCATGGCTTTTTCCCCATGATTCTTTAGTCTTTCAAGGTGAATTTTTATATTTATCTTTTTTGAATTTTTCTTCTTTCCTTTTTCAGCCAACATCTTATCACTCTTTTTTAAAAATCTTTTTGTAATTTTCATTTTTACAGTCATATTCTATCCCTTCATTGTATTTAGCCTTACTTTTTGTGTATGTGTATTTCTTTCTTCAGATTTTTGAAAGACAGTTTCTTCTAAAAAATCAAAATACACCCAAAATCTAGTATGTGGCTCTCTTCATTCACAAGCCTGATCATATTCTTTTGCTTTGTTTTGTTTTTGTTTGTTTTTTTTTATTTGTTGTCTCTTCTGATATGTTTAGTGTATATTTTTCTAGGGTCGTGTTACCCTTTAAGCATTTTGTTTTCTCATTCATTTATTCTTCTCAGAAAAAAACGACAAGACAAAAACTCTCCTAAAAAAAAAAAAAAGAAAGAACAAGACAACTGCCAGGGACCTACATAATCAATACAGACATTACTAAGATGTTAGACTAGAGTTCAGAATGGCAATTAGAAAGATACTAGCTGGGACTGAATAAAGCATAGAAGATACTTGAGAATCCCTTTCTGTAGAAATAAAAGAAGTGAAATCTAACCACGTCAAAATCAAAGACACTATTAATGAGGTGCAATAAAAAATGGAGGTGCCTACTGCCAGGATAAATGAGGCAGAAGAGAGAATTTGTGATAGAGAAGACCAAATGATGGAGAATAAAGAAGCTGAAAAAAAGAGAAATAAACAACTACTGGATAACTAGGGGAGAATTTGAGAGATAAGTGATACCACAAGATCAAACAATATTAGAATTACTGAGATCCCAGAAAAAGAAGAAAGAGAGAGAGAGGAGCAAAAGGTATGTTGGAGCAACTTATAGCAGAGAACGTCCCTAATTTGGGGAAGGAAAGAGACATCAAAATCAAGGAGGCACAGAGAAACCCCCCAAATCAACAAAAATAGGTCAACACCCTGTCATCTAATAATAAAACTTAAAAGTCTCAGAGAAAAAGAGAAAATCCTGAAAGCAGTTCAGAACAAGAGGTCTGTAACCTAAAATGGAAATATTAGATTGGCAGCAGACCTATCCATGGAGACCTGGCAGGCCAGAAAGGACTGGCATGATATATTCAGAGCAGTAAATGAGAAAAAAAATGCAGCAAGAATACTATATCTAGCTAGACTGTCACTGAAAATACATATAAAATATTCCAGGATAAACAAAAAGTAAAAGATTGTGCAAACACCAAACCAGCCCTAGAGGAAATATTGAAAGGCATCCTCTAAGCAAAGAGAGAGCCTAAAAGTAACAGAACAGAAAGGAACAGAGACAATAGGCAGTAACATTCACCTTACATGTAATGCAATAACACAAAATTCATATCTTTCAATAGTTACCCTGAATGCAAATGGGCCAAATGCCCCAATCAAAAGACACAGGGTACCAGATTGGTAAAAAAAAAGAAAAAAAAAAGAGCTATTGATATGCTGTCTGTGGGAGAGACTCATGTTAGACCCAAAGACACCTGCAGATTTAAAGTGAGGAGGTGTAACACCATTTACCATGCTAATGAACATCAAAAGAAAGCTGGAGTGGCAATCCTTATACCAAATTAGATTTTAAACCAAAGACTATAATAAGAGATGAGGAAAGACACTGTATCATAAACGGTCTATCCATCAAGAAGATCTAACAATTTTAAATATCTCTGTCTCTAACATGGGAGCAGCCAATTACATAAACCAATCAATAACTATATCAAAGAAACACATCAACAATAATACAGTAGTAGTAAGGGACTTTTAACACCCCCCTCACTGAAATGGA